>JAOPSE010002041.1:0-102254 GCA_029449295.1 Zea luxurians | reverse complement strand
AATTGTCATCTTGAGCCAAAGAGGTTAAACCCTAGACCCCTAAGGGCACTAGACCTCCAAGCAAGGGATCAGTGGATAAGTTAACCAAGTGGCCAAATCTTGATTCTAATCTTTAACCAAAGTTTAAGTAACACTATAATCTACAAAATGCAGATGGGAAACATTACAAAAAGGCCCCTCAAAGACCTCAAATCCACTCCTTAAGTAGAGAGCACACTAGAGCTCTCTAATCTTCTCTAAGTCAAAATTTAACCCTAATCTAAAGATCAGACGTGTTCACTTAGTAAATGGCGCCAAAACCACTTGGTCTAAATACCAAAAAGGTGCCAAACTACCTAAGGAAGCCACTGGAAAAATTTGAACCCGAGCCAAAACCATTTGACATGAATTGACATCACTTTTGTCTCGGGGTGGACAGTGAGACAACCCAGATTTGGCATCCGCAAATCTTCTGACCTAGGGCTTATCTCCCCTTGGAACTCACATACAAGAGATCCAAAGGTGCCAAGAAGAGGTCTGCGCCGGATTTTTGCCAAGATTCGCACGTTTGCGATCTCATCAAGCTTTTGAATAAGGGCAGAAGAACACCTCCACGTGTTCGATGCGCCCTGAACTCGCCAGAGCACGCCCGGCGCCCGAACCTGCGCGCCCCACGCTGCGCCAAGCCACGCCCATGTCCCCTGCCTGCGCCCGCACCTATAAAGCCAGTCAAGGCTTCAGCCGTATGCCGCCGCGCACTCTCGACCTCACCGGAGCACGAGATTGCAGGAGTTTGCCCTGCACACGGCGTGCCAGCGGCCGCCCGAGCACCCGCCACCGTAGATCGGCCAGCAGAGCCATTCCCATCCCCATCCAACCCTCAAGAGAGACTCTACGTGCCTCGGTGAAGTTCCCAGAGCGAGGAATCGAGCTCTACCTCGCTGGATATGTCGGATCAAGGTCACCGGACTTCACCCGACCGCCGGCGAACGTAGACTGAGCTCCACCGTGAGTTATTCTTCGATTCCTTGCATGGGTCAACTCATTAGCACCCCGTGAAGCTCCCCGTGCCCTTGGATTGACATATATCGCTGTGGATAGGCCGCAGCACACGCCGCCGACGAGCTCGCCTGCCTGCGCGCGTGGACCAGCCGATTCCGGCCGTCACCGTCATCGAGCCATACCTCGTCGTGACCGCAGGGACCTCCCGAAGCCAACCCTGCCCTTCGCCGGACCTCCCTCGCCGCCGGTAAGTCGCGCCGCCCTTTTTCCTTTCGCGGGTACTGTTCAAAAGGGGGGAGGGACCTCAGGGAAGAAGGAATAGAAGTCAGGGGGGTTTTGAACTGTCAGAGACTCAGATGAATAGTTGCGCATGGGTATAAGTTGAAGGATTGGTTTAGGAAAAGCCCAGGGTCCTCGGTGTAAACTGGTTTTTCCAGAAAATCTTTTAAACATTCTCATTTAATACAAACAGAGCTTGTAAAATTCATAACTCCAGTTTTATTCAACCAATTTGAGTCAAACCAATTTTGCTAGGTTTTGAATAATGTAAACTGCTTAGGAAAAATACAAAACCCCCTATGTGTTGCAGAAGAATTTAAAGTTTGGAATTAAATTGTGTTCTGGCCAAAAGCTAAATAAAAGAGGAAAAAATAGTTACACTGTTAGACTGAGGTTAAGAAAAATCAGAGAAGTACTTAATCACTCCCTAATCTGTTTAAATAAAAAAAACTCCTCAGTACACCAAATTAAGGTAGGGTTTGCCTTTTTAATCATTTTTAGCCTAAAGTTAAAGAAAATAAAAAGGTAGTTTAAATTAAAAACCAGGGAGCAACCACATTTTTGTTAGCTCACTTATTCAGTATAGTTCACTACAAATTTTTGTTGGACCCTTGTTTAGTACAAAAGGAAAGAGATACCTTTTATTTATGCAAACAATGAAAACTTAGGAAAATCTTAGAGAAATAATCCTGAGGAGAAAACACCCCAAACCTTTGGATAACTAATATTTGTTATTATGAATATAGGAAAAATATGAGTTTTGTTGTTTGATATATTTCAAATAATAAGTTAGTTATAAGTACCTTTTTGGCATTAAAATTTAGAAAATCACAACTAAATATCCATTAGGTCTTTTCTGTGATTTTAACACAGAGGCCTAATATCACCTATGAATTTGGAAAAAAATAAAATTTGGTACAGAGACCTCACTTAAATCATATCTATAGTGTAAAATGCCCTTTTTACACTGTTTTTGTTAATTTTGCACAAGTAGTATCTGCATTAATCTCCACCTCAAATTTTTAGGAGAACCCACCTATGTCAATATTTTACCCACTGAAATTTTTATAACCTTTTGAAAATATTAACTAACCCCGATAGTTCAAAAATGCTTAATAAGAAGCAATAGAAGAGAAAGGGGAACTTTGGGGAGAAATAGATGAAAATACAAAACCCTTAAGTTATATCTAAAAAGAAACCCTAGAAAAACACTAAACTTAATGCTGTTTTACTATGCATAACCTTTCCAAATGTTCATATCATTTTTATGCATATATCTTCGTTCATGCATTCGATAGACTGTAATCCTCGCTGACGGGGAGTACATCCTCGTGCCGGAGCAAGGAGTTGCTCACGAGGTAGCCCAGGATCCAGCACCAGAGCCTGCTATCGAGGATCTGCCTGCCCAGCTTTGGAAGGCAAGCCCCGGTTTTATGCATAACCTACTTATTATGCTATTTTACTACACTTATTGTTTGTAGGTTTTGAAATGTGCACTTAAGTGTAGGAGTTGTTTGGATTGCATGAACTCAGGTTTTTCCCTTGTGATGGATACTAGTATGCTAGGTCGAGTAGCTGCTTTACTAATTAGGGATCTCAGTAGAAGTCGAGTGATTTTTCTAGCACTCGCGCGAGGTCAGGAATTGGTTGTATCCATTTTCATATCATAATGATGATGGTCTGTGGACAACGATCCATGGGGGTTGGTTGTCTATAAGACGGAAATTGGAATAAGGATTAAGGTGTGGTTACCATGTGTCAAGCGTTTGAACGTACTAAACACATGCCGAGAAATACGGTAAATCGGTAAGCCTAGTACCTGATTGAACCTGGCAGCAGACTTTACCACTCACGCGACCTGAGACGTGGTCTCCCATTCCGGTTATGGTGGGTACAAGTGCGGTCACTGCACGACGGCAGTCGGGGTCAGTGAGGCATTGTACGCCAAGGCGGTGAGCCCTGATCTGCTGGCGGGGAATCGATGGGGATGGAGTGCCTCGCCACGTCTTTTGTTTAGGTTTACCTTGCAAGGTTTGAAACTCGATTCGAATCGTCTGCTTCTCGTAGCTAATGCGACTGCTTGATCCATGCTACTACATTGAGTAACAAGTGGAAATGTGATGACTTGGCAAAAGTTGTTGATTGCTAAATGTTTGATACCATGTATGATTAGATAGGTACACATTTAGTCTTAAGAGAGTCACACTAAAACTTGAAAAAAGCTAAAACTTGATTTTAGACTCAGCTAGTGCTTTTGGCAAGCAAACCCCTCAGCCAAACAGCTGCATGTCTAGAGGTAGAGGAGTAGACCCCGCACACCGGGTAAGTCTAGCTGAGTATTAGTATACTCAGCCTTGGTTATGGCATAATCTTACAGGTTCTCTGGAGGACATGGTTACTGGAGTGACTTGGCCGTCCATCTTGCCACTGGGTTGGACAGTCGAGTGGGACCCCTACCTCGGCTGAGGAGGAGCATGAGGAGTGATGGGATAGGCTTCCCCATCCCTCCATTTATTTATCGTTAGTTTTTATTCCGCTGCATTCCAAACAATGATCACTACTTTTGCTAAAACTTCGATGATGTTGTAATAAATTTAATACTCCTTAATGTATGGTTTTATGCTTTATTGTACTTGCTCTGTGCCTCACCATCGAGTGAGTACGTGGTACTTGATCCTGTTAGTGGCCACGTCGGACTAGATCCGAGGGACTGACGTGTTATTCCTATTTAAGTGTGGTCTAGCCTCTAAGGTGTCACTTAGGCACTTAAATTGGAATAATTCGGGCGGTTCCGCCACACATTAAAACTAGAGAAACAACAATAGCCAACACAAACTGTCTTATACAAGATCAGCTGGTGAATACCCAGAGATAACGAGCAAATCAGCATCCGGAGTTGGGTCATCCAGGACAGTCCACCCAAACAAAGCTGCCAGCGCCTTTATGTGAGAACTAGAAGGCCTACTGCTGAACAATCTTCCATATTCTTCTAGGGCATCCCAACCAAGAGTATGATGATCCATAGCAATTTTTACCCTTTTAATGATGTCCACTTGAATCTGCCTTCCGGAGGTGTGGAACGTTTTTTTTGTTTTGCCAAGCGATGACTGCGCCGGGGAATAAAATAAGGAGGCATCTTCCTGGCCAACTGCCGTTTCTGTGGCACAGGCGGGCGGCAGAAGACATTCCACCTCTTTTGTAATGGAAGTCACAAAGGTCTGAATGGGGACATCCTCAGAACCCTGATCAGGAATTAAAACGATGTGGTGTTCCTCCGAAGGTGCTAAAGCTCGTCGATAATCACTCTGCCATCTGCGGTATACTTTCAAGGTTGCTACTCTGGTTGCCACAGTGGGCGGCGCTGCAGCCGTAGATGGCAAGATTGAAGAAGACTGCTCAAGTGGTAGTAGAGCAACAGGGGACAGGGGCGAGCACAGATGCATAGGAATCAAAGACCCATCACCAGGACGGGGCGAGTGATTTTTCTAGCACTCGCGCGAGGTCAAGAATTGGTTGTATCCATTTTTATATCAGAATGATGATGGTCTATGGACAACGATCCATGGGGATGCGTTGTCTACGAGACGAAAATTGGAATAAGGATTAATGTGTGGAACCGTGTGTCAAGCGTTTGAACATACTAAACACATGCCGAGAATGGTAAATCGGTAAGCCTAGTACCTGAGTGAAACTGCCCGCAGACTACTCTCCTCACGTGTCCTGAGACATGGTCTCCCATTCCGAATATGGTGGGTACAAGTGCGGCCACTACACGGCGGCAGCCGAGGTCAGTGGGGCATTGTATGCCAAGGCAGTGAGCCCCTTTCTGTTGACAGGGAATCGATGGAGACGGTTGATGTGTGTGGGGATGGAGTACCCTGACATGTCGTGTGTTTAGGTTTACCCTGCAAGGTTAAAACTCGATTTGAATCGTCTGCTTCTCGCAGCTAATGAGACTGCTTGATCCCCGCTGCTGCATCGAGTAAGAAGTGAAATGAGATTACTAGCAAAAGATGTTGATTGACTAAATTGCTTGATATCATGTATGGTTAGTTAGGTGCTCATCTAGTCTAAATTATTATTCTAGAACTTGAAAAGATAAAACTTGATTTTAGACATAGCTAGTGCTTTTGGCAAACCAAACCTTTCACCCAAACAGCTTCATGGTCTAGAGGTAGAGAAGTAGACTCCTCACACCGGGTAAGTCTAGCTGAGTATTAGTATACTCAGCCTTGCTTGTGGCATAATTTTTTGCAGGTACCTCCTTGTTTTGGTTGATGGTGTGACTTGGCCTTCATCCCTGCAACGGGGATAGATGGTCGAGAGGGTTACTGCTTCCGCAGGAGAGGACCAGGAGGAGTAGCGTGGCCAGGCTTTGCCATGTTACTCGGTTTTGTCCATTAGTTATTTCCGCCGCATTAAAAATTATGGTTACTATTTTTGAAACTCCGATAATGTAATCACTATTGATACTTATTAAATCTGTGGTATTATGCTTTATTGTATTTCTCTGTGCCTCACCTTCGAGTGAGCTAGTGGTACTCGATCCTGTTAGTTGTTTTATCAGACTAGATCTGAGGGACTGGCGGGTTATTTCGGTTTAAGTGTGTTGCTACCTTTAAGTGTGCGACTTGTGCACATAAGCTGGAATAATTTGGATGGTTCCGCCACAGCACCAGACCAACTTAGGTGGCCAAGCCTACTCCCAAACCATAGCACTACCAATTTGCTACCACAGTCCAAGGTCAAAATCATACAAAACACAAGCTATGATGCACCAAAACATCACAAAACACTGAAACATTCCAATTTTAGAAGTCTGAAACAGCACATGTTTAATCTGACAGAGTTTTCTCAACTTCTTTTTCTCTAAATTCTTTACTGTAGCAAGCCAACTCTCTATATGACACTTGCTCTCCTTGACATGGTCTTTCACTTTGCTATAGCATTCCTACCCCAATTCTTCTTGGATTAATTACCACAAGGACCCAAATTTGAATAAAAACACACAAATTCAGACTTAAATATTATTCTAAGTCTGAATCCCAACACCTAACAGTCCACTTTTGGCCACTTTTACTCCCAAATTTATGTGGAACCAAGTCCACCTCACTTTATAAAACTTGCTCTCTTTACTATGGTCTCCAAGCTTTGCTATGGAAACTTTAATCCAAAATCCCATGAATCAGTCACAAATGAATTCCAAACTAGGCATCCTGCTGCAATTCAGTTCTCAGAACTGAATAAAAAATTTAGTTATGTCCAGTGTGACAGTCCAACTTTAGCAAACCTTTTCTTCAATTTTACATAGCAATAGACCAAGCTCACATTACCAAAGTTATTCCTTAGATTGTGACACCCCAGGTGTCAATTTCACTTTATGTCGGGAGATTTATCCTAATCTCGGATGCTCAATAAAAATTTCTATTTCTCGATCGTGTCTATCTCTGATTATCCAGATTTTTCACTCGCGTTTTCACCGAATTCGGAGTTATTCAGTCTCACAGAAAGGCCGAATTTGGAGCCTGTTAAAACTTTTAATTCTCAGAACGAATGCAAACTTGAAATTCATTCTCGAATTATAAATCTCATCTGAAGCTCATTAAATCAAACTCTCGATGGTTGTTATTTGGTCTGAGCCCGAGTTTAATTCCTCGAACGTTGATCTATGTCTGACTATTTTAATCCGAGTCCGTACTCTCAGACGGAATACTCAATATGTCGTCCTCTAATTAATTCTTACTCGACTCAGCCAAATATCTCATGTCCGAACCGAATTCAAAATCCCATATCGACAGCGATTTAAAATGCCACGATTCA
The DNA here is from genome assembly GCA_029449295.1 of Zea luxurians. NCBI lineage: Eukaryota > Viridiplantae > Streptophyta > Magnoliopsida > Poales > Poaceae > Zea > Zea luxurians. The sequence continues at coordinate 95,174 of JAOPSE010002041.1, read as the reverse complement.
CCTTCTTCGACTAAAAATCCGAAAGCCGATCAAATCTCAGGACGATTTATTTTCGAATCACGTGTAGGTAATTATTTCTGAGCAAATTCAAATCAAACTCTTTGTCGAATTGCTCAATTGTCCGTTGGCCGAAGCTCTAATTCGCTCTATTCTCTGTAGAAACGAATTCCGTGGGAGCATTTTTATTCGGAAAAATAATTTAGCGTGACCCGAGTACGTGTTTTGGGCCAAGCCCATTCCAGCCCAACCCAGCCCATTCGGCCCACTAAGAAAACCCTAAACCTACCACATGTCTATAAATAGGACCCCTCTCCCCTTGCACTTGGCAATTTTGCACTCCCACCCCTAGAGAAACCATAGCCGCCAACAACCTTTCTCTTCCTCCCCACGCTGTCTTCTTCCTTCCCCTGCCGATGCTCCCTATCCATGGCGCCTCCACCCTCCCTGCTTGGGCGCTGGCCGAGCCCCTTGGAGCAGGCGCCTCCAGCTCTTATCCATCGCACCCTCCTCCCCACGTGCGACCCTGTTGAAACCAGCAGCTCGGCCCCTCCCTCCACATGGTCGTCGGCCCTGCGTTTCCCTCTGCACCACGGCCCAGCCATGGTGGCCGCCGAGCTCTCTGCTCCTTCTCCCTCGCGCAGCAGGAAGCCCCACGGCGCCCTTCTTCTGCCCTGCTTTGCGGCAGCGACATCCGCAAGTTGGCTGCCTGTTCCACGCGCCCTTAGCCATGGCGCCCAAGCCCAGCAGGAGCTCCATGGCCAGCCGCCCCTCTGTGACTGCCGAGCTCTAGCTCCAGCCAGCAGCCACGGCGCCGAGGATTCCTAGCGTGCGAGCACAAGCCCCATTTCTTCTACCTCTGTCCGGCGCCCAGCAGCATCCCTGCGTAGCGCCGCTGCTCCATCTCCTCCCCATCTTCCCCACCAAACAGCACCCGCAGCGAGTCGCCGTCGCCCATGGCCAAGCCCCCTTCCTCCCTGGCCGCCCAGCTCACTGTGTAGGGCGCCCACAAAATTCCAGCAGCGAGCTCCACCGCCAACCTGCGCAGCAAGCTGCACGCCGCAGCAGCATGCTCCTTCGCCTCACGCGTTGAGTGCTCGACGAAATGTGCAGCAGCCCCGACGGCTCCGCGCGCTGCCGGCTTGCTGTTTTGTTGCGCAGTGAGCAGCACGCCGTGATGCCCGTCAGTGGTTCGCTGTTTTTGCGCAGCCCCGTCGTCGTCGTTGTTCACCCCAGTGAGGCCACATCAATCCTTGTTCGATTCCGCATCGGCATTATTTTTCCTATGATTAATTGTGTGTGTGTGTGCTGTTTTAATTGTATTTGGTGGAGAAGGGGAACCCCGTGTTTTGCGTGGAGAAGAAGGCAAGCCGCTCGACGCTCGTCGATGTTCGAAGCGATGCACAAATCGGAATCACCATCGTTCTTGCAAACGCCGATTGGGTTTGTTTATGGTGAGCCGATGCATGTCGCTCTCGATCGACTCGATTAATTATTTTTAATGGATGTGTGTAAAATGTTTCGGTTATGCGCATTGGTAGGATCGCGTTCGCGATTGGAGAACAAGAGGTTATTAGATGTGTGCGATTTGTAGTTGTCTAATTATGTTTAGGTCGATGTGGTATACATTGGTGTTTGAATATGTGTGGGTATAAAATGTTTTGGTTATATGCCGTGGCTAGGTTGCATTCACGTTTTGGGTAAGCAAACGTGTTGTGTGGTTTAATGTGATGAGTACGTTTGGAAATACATGTGAGGTGAGGATTGAATTGGGACACGTATGTGCGTGTGTGCCGTGGTGTGTTATAGTGATGGTGGCGTAAGATGTTTGATGGAGGTGTGCGGGTATATGCCGCAATATGGTTATACTCGCAATGAGGCAAAATATATGTATTGTGTGACACAACGTTTAGGTTGCTGTCATATAACCGTGTGAAGGATGCTCCCGATGGTCATGTGACTAAAGGGGTTGTCGTGGCAAAGCTAGAAGTAAGTTTAGTTTTTCAACGGTTAGTGGACAGTATCTGTCGGTGTTGTCATCATTTTTGTTGTATGACAGATCAATGCTTAGCTTTACAAATTATTGCATTCCATTCCCTTTGGATAAATAAATATCTTGTTGATCGATTAGAAGTCTTATAGGAGCGTTATCGCAGCCCAAGAATTATTGGAGGCAAGTAGCATTCGTAAGTCGGTCCTTGTTAAAAAATTGAAGAACAATCCGCTAAGATATACACATAAGTGCTTTAGGTCCTTCAGTAGCCAATGTAAGTCTTATGGAGTTTATGCCATGTTTTAATGTCTCTATGTTAGACCCCAACGATGTGCTATTTTAGGTGACTTGTGTTAACTAGTTTAAGTTGAGAAAAGGTTAAAAAACATTAAGTAACCTGCTCCCACCCATGTTTTGAGTTGCAATGTCTAAATGGTTTGCTATGTCTTATGCTGTGATTAGCCAACTAATGTTACGTAGGAGTCAATTGCGTTAAGTGATTAATATATATATATATGTTGTGTCTCGGATTTTGATAATAATAGGCTAGTCGACAAGTATGTTGTATAGCGGCCCAGGTTGTTGCTTGGTTAACCAACTTGTTAGATGGCTTTAGTTAAGCTCGTAGTCCCGATGAATTGCTTGTTGTAGTCTAAATGCGTATGGTTATGGTCGCGGGTAAAAATTAGTAGTGCTCATGTGGTGTCTAAGTTAAAATGCGGGACTAGTGGGTGAAAAGCGCTTTGATATAAATATATGCCGGATTTGATGATTGTGGTGAATGTGTTTGTTAAATGAATGTGGTAATTTTAGTGCACTAAATGATTTAGATAAAATTTGTAAGTCTACTTGTTAGTCCTCATTTAATTAATTTAACTCTAAGAAATGCTAAAGTGCTAGAATGATTCAAGTCTCTAGAATGCGGCAATTCTTGAATTATAGAAGCTGAAATTTATTGATTGCTGTTTTGGGCTGCACGCATTGTTTTCGTTGTGCTGTTTGTTTGATAAATCAAATCATGTTTTCTGTAGAAAGGTCATATAGAGGAGTTGTAGAAAACATGATCATCTTGCTTGTACTAAAATTTGACAGCCATAAACCAGATCGTTTAGGAGTTGTGCTTTTCACAAGCCCAAGACCTGAATCTGTCGAATTTCTGAACAGATTTCAGAAATTGCAAAGGTTGCTTAAGTTAATTTTGAAATAAGTTATTGGTAGTCACAAGAAAGTTGTAGATAACTCTATTATCTTACTTGTGTTAAAATTTGACAGTCATAGGTATGACCGTTTAGGAGTTATGCTTTTTACAAATTCAGTAACTGAATCTGTCCACTTTCTGTACAGATTTCAGAAACTGCATTGTTTGTTCAATTTAATTTTGCAATCTGTTCATGGTCGTTATAAGAAAGTTTTAGATGCTTTTCTGATCTTGCTTGTGTTAAAATTTCATAACCACAGGCCTGATAGTTTAAGAGTTATGAAGTTTACAAACTGCTTGCTGTGTTCTGTCCACCGTCAGAACAGATTTCGAAAACTGTGTTGTTTAACTTAGTTAAACATTGAATCACTTCTTGGTGATTATAAAAGTTATGTAGTGCTTTTTCTAAGCTTTCCAAAAAGTCTTGGATCACTATTTTTGGTGATATGAAGATTAAGTTATGGATGTTTAAAGTCTGAAGACTGAATCTGTCCAATTCTGTACAGCAAAGCCTTCTAGTGTATTTTATCCTTAGTTAAATATTGAATCACTTTAAGATGTTTATAAATGCTATGTAGACAATTTTATTACCTTTCCAGAAAGTCTAGGATCACCTTGTTTGGATGCATGAATCTTCATTTATGAATTTTTAAAATCACAAGTCTGAATCTGTCCAAATCTGGACAGCGCTGTTGTGTTAACACCTTTTGACCTTACTAAGTGTTTGATCATGCTGTGATGACAATACCAAAGTTGTAAAGCACTTTTCAAGCTTTTTAGAAAGTCCTAGTTTACTATGTTTGGTTAAATATCTTGTGAGTTATGACTGAAACAAGTGATTGCTGTATTGCTGTCCAAAAATTCTGCTAGTGCGCTTTTGATTGTTTAGTTCACCCTTATCGCTAAAAATGTTTGGTTTGCTCTTAAGTAATGTAGACTTGCCATGGTTAAGCTAGAGATGACATGTGTGTCTTATTTTATATGTTTCCTTCTCTAGTTGGTTGTGATATAGGAGTTTCCATAGCCCTTGAAGCATAGGTCCTATGTTAGATCAGTGTGTGGGATGTTTTTGTGTGATAAATAGAAGAACTAATGAAAAGTCGTATCCAAATAAATAAAGTGCGCGTACTTGTGATGTCGTAGTTGTGTTGCGTAAATAAATAAATTGTTGTTGCCTTTTCAATGGTGTTAATGTTGAACGCCGATAACGTACGAATAGCTAGCGCTTGCGTATAGTCGTTGCAGTGTCTTACTAATTAGTGTTTAGTTCGCTATCATGTATTGGAATATCTTGTGATATTTTTCATTATATTCATACATGTGCATCCTGCATCTCATTTAGGACCGAGAGATGACGATCGTGCAAGTGATGTGGTGCCACCCACAAGATGCAGTCGGTGGACGACCCAAGGAAGGATGGACATAACTAGTGGATACTCGCCAAGCGAGTACCCCCAGCAAACACTATCTAAGTGTTAAATTAAAGGCAAGCCCTGGTTTTATGCATAACCGTTTATATATGCTATTTTACTACACTTAATGTTTGTAGGTTTGTACTGTGCACTTAAGTGTAGGAGTTGACTGAAACCCTAGTTGCATGAACTCAGGATTCCCTTTTGAGATGGATACTAGTATGCTAGGTCGAGTAACTGCTTTACTAATTAGGGATCTCGGTAGAAGTCGAGTGATTTTTCTAGCACTCGCGCGAGGTCAGGAATTGGTTGTATCCATTTTTATATCAGAATGATGATGGTCAGTGGACAACGGTCCATGGGGATGCGTTGTCTACGAGGCAGAAATTGGAATAAGGATTAAAGTGTGGTACCGTGTGTCAAGCGTTTGAACGTACTAAACACATACTGAGAAATATGGTAAATCGGTAAGCCTAGTACCTGAGTGAACCTGCCCGCAGATTGCCCTCCTCACACGACCTGAGACGTGGTCTCCCATTCCGGTTATGGAGGGTACAAGTGCGGTCACTGCACGACGGCAGTCGGGGTCGGTGAGGCATTGTACGCCAAGGCGGTGAGCCCCTTTCTGTTGCCAGGGAATTGATGGGGACGGTTGATGCGTGCGGGGACGGAGTGCCTCGCTACGTCGTGTGTTTAGGTTTACCTTGCAAGGTTTAAAACTCGATTCGAATCGTCTACTTCTCGCAGCTAATGAGACTGCTTGATCCATGCTGCTACATTGAGTAATAAGTGGAAATGTGGTGACTGGCAAAAGATGTTGATTGCTTAAAAATGTTTGATATCATGTATGAGTAGCTAGGTACATATCTAGTTTAAAAGGATCATACTAAAACTTGAAAAGCTAAAACTTGATTTTAGACTCAGCTAGTGCTTTTGGCAAACCAAACCCCTCAGCCAAACAACTGCATGTCTAGAGGTAGAGGAGTAGACTCCTCACACCGGGTAAGTCTAGCTGAGTATTAGTATACTCAGCCTTGCTTGTGGCATAATTTTTGCAGGTACTTCTTAGGATGATTGGTTGATGGTGTGACTTGGCCTTCGTCCCTGCCACTGGGATAGACGGTCGAGTGGGTTACTACTTCCGCAGGAGAGGACCAGGAGGAGTAGCGTGGCCAGGCTTCGCCATGTTACTCGGTTTTCTCCGTTAGTTATTTCTGCTGCATTAAAATTTATGGTTATTATTTCTGAAACTCCGATAATGTAATTACTACTGATACTTATTTAATTTGTGGTATTATGCTTTATTGTATTTCTCTGTGCCTCACCTTCGAGTGAGCTAGTAGTATTCGATCCTGGTAAGTGGCTTTATCGGACTAGATCCGAGGGACTAATGTGTTATTCCTGTTTAAGTGTGTTGCTGCCCTTAAGTGTGCGACTTGGGCACTTCAGCGAGAATAATTCAGGCGGTTCAGCCACAGCTGGTATCGGAGCGAATACTAGTACAGAGAAGTCAATAAGTCATGATTTCCATCCTTTTCTAAAAGTAAAACTTGCTAGAAACCAATGTTGGATAGATGTAAGGATGATAAGGATAGACATAGGACGTGAAGCCTTAGGAAATAGATGGGTAGCTAGGTGGCTATTTATATAGGCCATAAGGGCTACTACTACTATTAATGAGGATGCTATAGCAAGCATCCGAAAATTTAGTTAGGTCTGAGAAGACGACTAGAATGAGCATGCATCATGATTGTCACATTATAATTGTCTCTTGTGCATCAACATGCTTCTCTCACCTTTATTCCAATAATAACTTGTGAATAATATGATGTACTGCTATGTTAGGAACTATAAGAAATGCTTTACCTTGTGTCGGATTGGTAAGTATTGTTAGGTTGTGTTATGTGTTTCTCTTGCTTTGCTATCTAGGTGGTATTGTAAATGTTCAACCCTTTTTGCAAAAAAAAATTGTTGCTTGTTCTGTTCATAAAAAGACCCCCACCCAAACAACCTTGTGGTTAGCAAGTCAAACCTTTATAATAAAAATCTAATCACATGCTTGTGTTGGTGTCTTCTAACCCTTGAATGTTTTACCCATGAAGTTAAACCTGCACAGCTTATAGACCCCCACAACTTGACCGCTAGACCAACCCAAGTCTCCTTATGCACTTGTTGTGTCAAAAAAATATTTTCTTTTGGTGTTCAGTTGCACAAACCCTATCAAGGCCATGTTTCTTCCCATAGATCCTATCCCGAATCTTCATAACATTTCTGGTGATCGTTCTAAGCAACCTCATGCGACTACCTCTCTTTTCACCTGGATTTGGTAATCCTTTTTCTTGAGAATCATGTTGGCTTTATCATCCGAATCTCAGGATCCCCTATTGATTCTGCCCCGTTATCTGGTTATCTGCTACAACCCGTTCTCAAGTACCGGATGTTGATTTACCTAAATTTCTTAATTCTGGTCCTTCTCATACCCCCTTCTTCGAGGATCGTGACACTATTTTATCAATTTTCATCTCTAAATGGGGTATCCATTGGGTTCAATGGATGTTGATGTTATCTTTGAATCTCTCATGTCTCTGAAAAGCTCATTAATCATGAACTCTTGAGCGGTTCTTCCTCATATCCACTCTCGTATAAATCTCTTACTTGATAATCTCCGTGTTGATCGTAAAATAGTTCTTGGAGTTGAAGAAAATTCTCAAGTGATGTTCTTTTGCCGATAATCTCTGCTTCAACTTTAGTCACATTTTCTGAGGCATATTCTCATGGGCTCCATCTAATTGTGTCACGTAGATTTATCTTTGGTTGCGTTTGGTAATGGTATTATGACTAATGACTGATGGTGCCGCGACGAAACCGAGAGCCTCCTGTGGGCGCGCACACATGGTTGAGCTGCTCGGCACGCGCTGGTATCATGGTCGATAGTCGTGATCCATTACGAGACTATACTGATGTGCTGTCTTTTGTGGACATTCTCTCAAAGTGATCGCTGCATTTTGTCTCAACATGCCGTGATATTCTATCCAAATCTATCTTCCGTATCTTGTCAGATCCCATCTCCTGAATTTGCATCTATCTCCAGCCTAGGAGTTACATGGTTCTCCACCCTTAAAGATCCTCATTCGAATCTCGGGACGAGATTCTTTTAAGGGGGGAAGGCTGTGACACCCCAGGTGTCAATTTCACGTTATGTCGGGAGATTTATCCTAATCTCGGATGCTCAGTAAAAATTTCTATTTCTCGATCGTGTCTATCTCTGATTATCCAGATTATTCACTCGCGTTTCACCGAATTCGGAGTTATTCAGTCTCACAGAAAGGCCGAATTTGGAGCCTGTCAAAACTTTTAATTCTCGGAACGAATGCAAACTTGAAATTCATTCTCGAATTATAAATCTCATCTGAAGCTCATTAAATCAAACTCTCGACGGTTGTTATTTGGTCTGAGCCCGAGTTTAATTCTTCGAACGTTGATCTATGTCTGACTATTTTAATCCGAGTCCGTACTCTCAGACGGAATACTTAATATGTCGTCCTCTAATTAATTCTTACTCGACTCAGCCAAATATCTCATGTCCCCAAATATCTCATGTCCGAACTGAATTCAAAATTCCATATCGACAGCGATTTAAAATGCCATGATTCACCTTCTCCGACTAAAAATCCGAAAGCCGATCAAATCTCAGGACGATTTATTTTTGAATCACGCGTAGGTAATTATTTCCGAGCAAATTCAAATCAAACTCTCGGTCGAATTAATCGCTCAATTGTCCGTTGGCCGAAGCTCTAATTCGCTTTGTTCTTTGTAGAAACGAATTCCACGGGAGCATTTTTATTCGGAAAAATAATTTAGCGTGACCCGAGTACGTGTTTTGGGCAAAGCCCATTCCAGCCCAACCCAGCCCATTCGGCCCACTAAGAAAACCCTAACCCTACCACATGTCTATAAATAGGACCCCTCTCCCCTTGCACTTGGCAATTTTGCACTCCCACCCCTAGAGAAACCACAGCCGCCAACAACCTTTCTCTCCCTCCCCATGTTGTCTTCTTCCTTCCCCTGCTGATGCTCCCAGTCCATGGCGCCTCCACCTCCCTGCTTGGGCGCTCGCTGAGCCCCTTGGAGCAGGCGCCTCTAGCTCTTATCCATGGCACCCTCCTCCCCACGTGCGACCCTGTTGAAACCAGCAGCTCGGCCCCTCCCTCCACATGGTCGTCGGCCTTGCGTTTCCCTCTGCATGGTGGTCGCCGAGCTCTCTGCTCCTTCTCCCTCGCGCAGCAGGAAGCCCCACGGCGGCCTTCTTCCTCCCTGCTTTGCGGCAGCGACATCCGCAAGTTGGCTGCCTATTCCACGCACCCTTAGCCATGGCGCCCAAGCCCAGCAGGAGCTCCATGGCCAGCCGCCCCTCTGTGGCTGACGAGCTCCAGCTCCAGCCAGCAGCCGCGGCACCGAGGATTCCCTGCGCGCGAGCCCAAGCCCTATTTCTTCTACCTCTGTCCGGCGCCCAGCAGCATCCCTGCGTAGCGCTGCTGCTCCATCTCATCCCCATCTTCCCCACCAAACAGCACCCGCAGCGAGTCGCCGTCGCCCATGGCCGAGCCCCCTTCCTCCCTGGCCGCCCAGCTCACTGTCTAGGGCGCCCAGAAAATTCCAGTAGCGAGCTCCACCGCCAACCTGCGCAGCAAGCTGCATGCCGCAGCACCATGCTCCTTCGCCTCGCGCGTTGAGTGCTCGACGAAATGTGCAGCAACCCCGACGGCTCCGCGCGCTGCCGGCTTGCTGTTTTGTTGCGCAGTGAGCAGCACGCCGTGATGCCCATCAGTGGTTCACTATTTTTGCGCAGCCTTGTCTTCGTCGTTGTTCACCCCAGTGAGGCCACATCAATCCTTGTTCGATTCCGCATCGGCATTATTTTTCCTATGATTAATTGTGTGTGTGTGTGTGCTATTTTAATTGTGTTTGGTGGAGAACAGGAACCCCATGTTTTGCGTGGAGAAGAAGGCAAGCCACTCGACGCTCGTCGATGTTCGAAGCGATGCACAAATCTGAATCACTGTCGTTCTTGCAAACGCCGATTGGGTTTGTTTATGGTGAGCCGATGCATGTCGCTCTCGATCGACTCGATTAATTATTTTGAATGGATGTGTGTAAAATGTTTCGGTTATGCGCATTGGTAGGATCGCGTTCGCGATTGGAGAACAAGAGGTTATTAGATGTGTGCGATTTGTAGTTGTCTAATTATGTTTAGGTCGATGTGGTATACATTGGTGTTTGAATATGTGTGCGTATAAAATGTTTTGGTTATATGCTGTGGCCAGGTCGCATTCACGTTTTGGGTAAGCAAACGTGTTGTGTGGTTTAATGTGATGAGTAAGTTTGGAAATACATGTGAGGTGAGGATTGAATTGGGACACGTATGTGTGTGTGTGCCGTGGTGTGTTATAGTGATGGTGGCGTAAGATGTTTGATGGAGGTGTGCGGGTATATGCTGCAATATGGTTATACTCGCAATGAGGCAAAATATATGTATTGTGTGACACAACGTTTAGGTTGCTGTCATATAACCGCGTGAAGGATGCTCCCGATGGTCATGTGACTAAAGGGGGTTGTCGTGGCAAAGCTAGAAGTAAGTTTAGTTTTTCAACGGTTAGTGGATAGTATCTGTCGGTGTTGTCATCATTTTTGTTCTATGACAGATCAATGCTTAGCTTTATAAATTATTGCATTCCATTCCCTTTGGATAAATAAATGTCTTGTTGATCGATTAGAAGTCTTATAGGAGCGTTATCGCAGCCCAAGAATTATTGGAGGCAAGTAGCATTCGTAAGTCGGTCCTTGTTAAAAAATTGAAGAACAATCCGCTAAGATATACACATAAGTGCTTTAGGTCCTTCAGTAGCCAATGTAAGTCTTATGGAGTTTATGCCATGTTTTAATGTCTCTATGTTAGACCCCAACGATGTGCTATTTTAGGTGACTTGTGTTAACTAGTTTAAGTTGAGAAAAGGTTAAGAAACATTAAGTAACCTGCTCCCACCCATGTTTTGAGTTGCAACGTCTAAATGGTTTGCTAAGTCTTATGCTGTGATGAGCCAACTAATGTTACGTAGGAGTCAATTGCGTTAAGTGATTAATATATATATATATGTTGTGTCTCGGATTTTGATAATAATAGGCTAGTCGACAAGTATGTTGTATAGCGGCCCAGGTTGTTGCTTGGTTAACCAACTTGTTAGATGGCTTTAGTTAAGCTCGTAGTCCCGATGAATTGCTTGTTGTAGTCTAAATGCGTGTGGTTATGGTCGCGGGTAAAAATTAGTAGTGCTCATGTGGTGTCTAAGTTAAAATGCGGACTAGTGGGTGAAAAGCGCTTTGATATAAATATATGCCGGATTTGATGATTGTGGTGAATGTGTTTGTTAAATGAATGTGGTAATTTTAGTGCACTAAATGATTTGGATAAAATTTGTTAGACTGCCCGTCTAGGGTTTGGGGTATTCCCCTTGTATTTACCGTCATACCCTCAGTGTAATGGGCCTGGCCCATTTACTCATTCTATTAATACTACTCCCAACCCTGTTTAGGGTCATGGGCACATATTCCAACATGGTATCATAGAGCTAGGTTTAGGGTTTCTCTGTTTTTTTTCCAACAGCAGCCACAGCCGCCGTGGGGGGTTTCCTACACCCCCTGCAGCTGCCGCCGGCCCCCAGCCGCCGGACTCCCTCCCGCCGTCGGCCCCCAGCCGCCGGCCCTCCCTCCCTCCCTGCCCGTCGCGCCGCCAGCAGGCCCAGCGCCCCTCCTTCCCCAGCCGCCGGCCTTCCATCGCCGGCCCTCCCTCCCTCCCTGTCCGCCGCGCCGTCAGCTTCGACGCTCCAGCCGCGACCGCGACCGCGCCCAGGCCGCCAGGACCCCGCCGCGACCGCGCCAGGTCGCCAGGACCCAGCCGCGACCCCGCCCAGGCCGCCAGGACCCTGCCGTGACCGCGCCAGGTCGCTGCTGCGCTGCCAGCCGCTCGGGCGCCTCCCGCCCAAGCCACCGCGCCGCCTGCCGGACCGCGCCCGGACGCTGAGCCCACCGCGCCTCCGTCCAGCCGCCACTGCTGCCTCATCGCACGATGGACACATCCACCGCCGCCACCACTGCGGCCGGATCCAACGTCGGGGTCACCACCGGCCCTGGCACGCACCTCCCCATCGCCCCTGCTGCACTCAGCAGCGAGCTCGCCCATGGAGGGGCCCCCTACATCGCTGGCCTTGGGCCGATCCACGCCGCTTCCCTGCTGCCCCTATGTCGCGGCTCCCCGCCGGGCTTTCCCGCCTCCGCTCCACCCACCTGGAGCTACACTGTCGCGCCCTCCGCACTCCCCACCACCGACTCCACGCTCGTCGGCACCCTTGCTACGATCCAGGCTGCAGTGACAGCCTCGCGGGAGCGCGAGCGCGCCGCCTCCCTCGCCTTGGAGCGTGACCGTGCCCTGGGCGCCGCTCTGACCACCCAGATGGCCACCACGCAGCGCCTCCTCGGCCACCCGACACTCGCCGCTGCGGAGCCCCCAGAGGATCCCCACACCTCTGACCTCGATGCCGACCTCATCGCTGCTCTCCACGCTCAAGCCGCCGGACTGCACAACATCCGGGCCCTCGTGTCCGTGGTGTTGGATCCGGCGTCTTCCCACTACCCCCGTTGGCGAGGACAGGTCCTGCTCACAATGCGGCGGTTCATCCTTGACGATCACGTCCTCGTCGACCACGACACTCCATCGCCCTGCTCCTGGTGCCTCATGGACAGCGCTGTCCTCTAGTGGATACACGACACCATCACCGTCGAGCTACAGGACATCATCCGCGACCAGGCGGACACTACGCACCAGGCGTGGCTCGCTCTCGAGGACCAGTTCCTCGGGAATCGGGATGCACGGGCACTCCACCTCGACGCCCAGTTCCACCTGTTCTCTCAGGGGGACCTCTCCGTGGGATAATACTGCCGCCAGATGAAGGGCCTGGCTGACTCTCTCCACGATCTCGGCGAGCTAGTTGCCGATCGTACCTTGGTGCTGAACCTCCTGCGTGGCCTTAGCCCCTGCTACGGCCACCTGAAGGCTCTCATCAAGAGGAGCGTGCCCTTCCCCACCTTCCACGCCATGAGGAACGAGCTTCTCCTCGAGGAGCTTACCATGGCGAATGAGGCGCCCACTCCTGCCTCGGCTCTCTACAGCGCTCCTACCAGCGGTCAGCCGCCTTCGGGGGGCCAGGCCACCCATCCTCCGTCGACCGGGGCTCCTACCTGCCCTCCACCCGCTGTCCCGGCGGCCCCTCGTCCGACTTCCACCACCGACGGCGGTCGTCGCTCCCACAAGGGCGGCCGTGGGGGTGGCGGATCCTCTCGTGGTGGTCCCTCCGGCCGGGGTGGCGGCCACGCGTGGCCGTCCTTCTACAACCCCTGGACCGGGACCATCGCCATGTGGCCGGGCTAGGCACCGAGTGCCCCCCGTCCCTCGGCGTCGGCCCTCCTGACTGCTCCTCACTATGGCATGCCTCCGACGCCTCCGTACGGTGCGCCCGTCGTGCCCCAGGCTCCGCCTGTGCTCCTGCCCCCGGGGACCCCCACCTCATCGACTTGGTCCCCGCCGGCTAGCGGTTGGGACAACGCCTCCCTCGCTGCAGCTTTCAGCACCATGGCGATGACCCCACCCCCCTCCGACTGGGTGATCGACTCCGGTGCTTCGTACCACACCACTCCCATGACAGGCACGCTCTCTCGCTCTCATCCCCCCTCCCCTCTCACCCACCCTCGATCGTCGTTGGAAACGGTTCCACTCTGCCAGTCACCTCAGTAGGTGCCTCGGTTCTCCCTGGGCCGTTTTACCTCAACGATGTTCTCGTAGCTCCCCACATCACTCACAATCTTCTTTCTGTTCGTCGGTTCACCACTGACAACTCCTGTTCCATTGAGTTTGACCCCTCTGGTTTTTCTGTGAAGGATCTGGCCACCAGACCCTTCTCGCTCGCTGTGACAGCTCGGGGCCGCTCTACACGCTCCAGCCCTCCACCGCCGGCATGTCTCCACCTCCTGTCCTGGTCTCCACCACCTCCTCCACCACATGGCATCGTCGTCTCGGCCATCCTGGACCCGACGTCATGACCAAGATTACCAATAGTCTAGATCCTTCATGTAGTAGGGGACATTTTGAGGGTCTCTGTCATGCTTGTCAGTTAGGCCGACATACTCGTCTCCCATTCACTACTTCTTCTTCTCGAGTTGAGCAGGCTTTTGACCTGGTTCACTGTGATCTTTGGACCTCCCCTGTACTCAGTCTTTCTGGTTATAAATACTATTTGGTGATTTTGGATGATTTTTCCCATTTTCTTTGGACCTTCCCGCATCGGTTGAAGTCGGACACATTCACCATCCTCACACACTTCTTCACCTAGGTATCCACTCAGTTTCGTCGCCCGGTCCGTGCTCTGCAGTGTGACAATGGCCGCGAGTTCGATAACAACGCCTCTCGCTCTTTCTTCCTCACTCATGGTGTCCAGTTGCGTCTCTCGTGCCCCTACACCTCTACACAGAACGGCCGAGCCGAACGCATGATCCGCACCACCACCAATATGCTCCGCTGCCTCCTCTTCCAGGCGTCTCTCCCTGCCAGCTACTGGGCAGAGGCCCTGCACACTGCCACCCACCTCCTCAACCGTCTTCCCTCGAAGGCGGTGCGCCACCCTACCCCTCACTTCGCCCTATACGGCATAGCCCCTTCCTATGACCACCTTCGCGTGTTCGGCTGCGCCTGCTACCCCAACACTTCCGCTACCGCTCCACATAAGCTTTCTCCTCGCTCCACCCGCTGTCTATTCCTTGGCTACTCTCCTGACCACAAGGGGTACCGGTGTCTGGACCTCACCTCCCACCGCATCATCATCTCTCGTCATGTCATCTTCAACGAAGATGTGTTTCCCCTTGCTGGCTCCACCCCACCCACCGATCTTGACTCCCTCCTTGAGTCCTATCCGATTCCTCCCCCACCTCCGGCTCCCCGTCTTGCGCCGTTACCTGCTCCTCGTGCGGCCACTACGACCTCTTCCGCGCCACGTGTGGCCCCGCCTGCGCCACGCGCGGCCCCGTCGATCCTGCCTGCGCCACGCGTGGCCCCATCGACCCCGCCTGCGCCACGTGCGGCCCCGTCGACCTCGGCTCGCTTCGCCAACCCCGCACTCGTCTACCATCGCAGCGGCCACGCCACTACCTCGGCGCCCCCGACTCGGGCGCGTCGACGAGAGCGGCCCATTTCACCGACCCCGCCGTCGTCTATCACCGCCGCGCGCCGACCATACCCGACGCTCTCGACGTCCCGGCGGTCCGCCTCGAGTCGTCCGTATACCACCCGGTCGCCATCCACCGCGACCCCGGGCACATCCACCCGATGGTGACTCGGCGCACCGCTGGCGTTCTCTGCCCCATCGATCGGCTGATCCTGGCAGCTTCTACGTCCAGCACTCCACCCAACGCTTCCCCGGTGCCCTCCTCCGTTCGCACTGCCCTCGCCGACCCACATTGGCGTCGTGCTATGGAGGAGGAGTACGCGGCCCTCTTGGCCAACCACACCTGGGACCTGGTGCCGCGTCCACCAGGCACCAACGTGGTCACCGGCAAGTGGCTATTTCGCCACAAGCTGACCTCGGACGGCTCCCTCGACCGCTACAAGGCCCGTTGGGTCCTTCGGGGCTTCACCCAGCGCCCCAGAGTGGACTACGACGAGACCTTCAGCCCCGTCGTCAAGTTCGCCACTGTTCGTGCCGTGCTCTCCCTCGCCCTCTCCCGCGACTGGGCGATCCATCAGCTCGACGTCAAGAATGCCTTCCTCCATGGCACTCTGACGGAGACTGTCTACTGCAGCCAGCCCACCGGCTTCGTCGACGCTGACCGTCCGGATCTGGTTTGCCGGCTGAAACGGTACCTGTACGGCCTTAAGCAGGCGCCACGGGCATGGTACAGTCGCTTCGCCTCCTACCTGGCCTCCATCGGCTTCGTCGAGGCCAAGTCGGACATGTCCCTGTTCATCTACCGGCGCGGCGACGACACCGTCTACCTCCTGCTCTACGTCGACGACATTGTGCTCACGGCATCCACCGCCGACCTTCTTCACCACACGATCGTTGCCCTTCAGCGGGAGTTCGCGATGACGGACCTGGGGCCCCTACACCACTTCCTCGGCATCACCGCCGAGCGCCGTCCTCAGGGTCTCTTCCTCCACCAGCGCCAGTACGCCATCGACATCCTGGAGCGGGCTGGCATGTCTGACTGCAAGCCCTGCTCCACGCCTGTCGACACTCAGGAGAAGCTCTCTGAGGACGACGGGCCTCCGGTCGCCGACGCGACGTCATACCGGAGCCTCACCGGTGCGCTCCAGTACCTCACGTTCTCCAGGCCCGACATCGCTTACGCCATCCAGCAGGTGTGCCTGCTTATGCACACTCCACGGGAGCCCCATCTCACTGCCCTCAAGCGGATTCTGCGCTACCTCCACGGCTCCCTCGACTACGGCCTCCTACTCCGCCCATCCCCGACGTCGGAGCTCGTGGTCTACACCGACGCTGACTGGGCTGGCTGTCCCGACACGCGCCGGTCCACCTCCGGTTACGCCGTGTTCCTGGGCGCCAACCTCGTCTCCTGGGCCGCCAAGCGGCAGCCCGTCGTCTCTCGCTCCAGCGCTGAGGCCGAGTATCGTGCCGTGGCCAACGGTGTGGCAGAGGCCTCCTGGCTACGTCAGCTCCTCCACGAGCTCCACAGTCCCCTCCAGCGCGCCACCCTCGTCTACTGCGACAACGTCAGTGCGGTCTACCTCTCCACCAACCCCGTGCAGCATCAGCGCACGAAGCACGTAGAGATCGACCTGCACTTCGTCCGCGAGCGTGTCGCTGCCGGTGACGTTCGGGTTCTCAGCGTCCCCACCACGCTGCAGTTCGCCGACATCTTCACCAAGGGGTTACCGTCAAGTGTCTTTTTAGACTTTCGATCCAGTCTCAACATCTGTACAGGATAGAGTTGTGACTGCGGGGGGGGGGGGGTGTTAGACTGCCCGTCTAGGGTTTGGGGTATTCCCCTTGTATTTACCGTCATACCCTCAGTGTAATGGGCCTGGCCCATTTACTCATTCTATTAATACTACTCCCAATCCTGTTTAGGGTCATGGGCACATATTCCAACAAAATTTGTAAGTCTACTTGTTAGTCCTCATTTAATTAATTTAACTCTAAGAAATGGTAAAGTGCTTGAATGATTCAAGTCTCCAGAATGCGGCAATTCTTGAATTATAGAAGCTGAAATTTATTGATTGCTGTTTTGGGCTGCACACATTGTTTTCGTTGTGCTGTTTGTTTGATAAACTAAATCATGTTTTCTGTAGAATGGTCATATAGAGGAGTTGTAGATAAGATTATTATCTTGCTTGTACTAAAATTTGATAGCCATAAACCTGATCGTTTAGGAGTTGTGCTTTTCACAAGCCCAACACCTGAATCTGTCGAATTTCTGAACAGATTTTAGAAATTGCAATGGTTGCTTAAGTTAATTTTGAAATAAGTTATTGGTGGTCACAAGAATGTTGTAGATAACTCTATTATCTTACTTGAGTTAAAATTTGACAGTCATAGGTCTGACCGTTTAGGAGTTATGCTTTTTACAAATTCAGTAACTGAATCTGTCCACTTTCTGTACAGATTTCAGAAACTGCATTGTTTGTTCAATTTAATTTTGCAATCTGTTCATGGTCATTATAAGAAAGTTGTAGATTCTTTTCTGATCTTGCTTGTGTTAAAATTTCATAACCACAGGCCTGATAGTTTAAGAGTTATGAAGTTTACAAACTGCTTGCTGTGTTCTGTCCACCGTCAGAACAGATTTCGAAAACTGTGTTGTTTGACTTAGTTAAATATTGAATGACTTCTTGGCGATTATAAAAGTTATGTAGTGCTTTTTCTAAGCTTTCCAAAAAGTCTTGGATCACTATTTTTGGTGATCTGAAGATTAAGTTATGGATGTTTAAAGTCTGAAGACTGAATCTGTCCAATTCTGGACAGCAAAGCCTTCTAGTGTATTTTATCCTTAGTTAAATATTGAATCACCTTAAGATGTTTATAAATGATATGTAGACAATTTTATTATCTTTCCAGAAAGTCTAGGATCACCTTGTTTGGATGCCTGAATCTTCAGTTATGAATTTTTAAAATCACAAGTCTGAATCTGTCCAAATCTGGACAGCGCTGTTGTGTTAACACCTTTTGACCTTACTAAGTGTTTGATCTTGCTGTGATGACAATACCAAAGTTGTAAAGAACTTTTCAAGCTTTTTAGAAAGTCCTAGTTTACTATGTTTGGTTAAATATCTTGTGAGTTATGACTGAAACAAGTGATTGCTGTATTGCTGTCCAAAAATTCTGCTAGTGCGCTTTTGATTGTTTAGTTCACACTTATCGCTAAAAATGTTTGGTTTGCTCTTAAGTAATGTAGACTTGCCATGGTTAAGCTAGAGATGATATGTGTGTCTTGTTTTATATGTTTTCTTTCTCTAGTTGGTTGTGATATAGTAGTTTCCATAGCCCTTGATGCATAGGTCCTATGTTAGATTAGTGTGTGGGATGTTTTTGTGTGATAAATAGAAGAACTAATGAAAAGTCGTATCCAAATAAATAAAGTGTGCATACTTGTGATGTCGTAGTTGTGTTGTGTAAATAAATAAATTGTTGTTGCCTTTTCAATGGTGTTAATGTTGAACGCTGATAACGTACGAATAGCTAGCGCTTGCGTATAGTCGTTGCAGTGTCTTACTAATTAGTGTTTAGTTCGCTATCATGTATTGGAATATCTTGTGATATTATTCATTATATTCATACATGTGCATCCTGCATCTCATTTAGGACCGAGAGATGACGATAGTGCAAGTGATGTGGTGCCACCCACAAGATGCAGTCGGTGGACGACCCAAGGAAGGATGGACATAACCAGTGGATGCTCGCCAAGCGAGTACCCCCAGCAAACACTATCTAAGTGTTAAATTAAAGGCAAGCCCCGATTCTATCCATAACCGTTTATATATGCTATTTTACTACACTTAATGTTTGTAGGTTTGTACTGTGCAATTAAGTGTAGGAGTTGACTGAAACCCTAGTTGTATGAACTCAGGATTCCCTTTTGAGATGGATACTAGTATGCTAGGTCGAGTAGCTGCTTTACTAATTAGGGATCTCGTAGAAGTCGAGTGATTTTTCTAGCACTCGCGCGAGGTCAGGAATTGGTTGTATCCATTTTTATATTAGAATGATGATGGTTAGTGGACAACGGTCCATGGGGATGCGTTGTCTACGAGACAGAAATTGGAATAAGGATTAACGTGTGGTACCGTGTGTCAAGCGTTTGAACGTACTAAACACATATTGAGAAATATGGTAACTCGGTAAGCCTAGTACCTGAGTGAACCTACCCGCAGATTGCCCTCCTCACACGACCCGAGACGTGGTCTCCCATTCCGGTTATGGTGGGTACAAGTGCGGTCACTGCACGACGGCAGTCAGGGTCAGTGAGGCATTGTACGCCAAGGCGGTGAGCCCCTTTCTGTTGCTAGGGAATCGATGGGGACGGTTGATGTGTGTGGGGACTGAGTGCCTCACCACGTCGTGTGTTTAGGTTTACCTTGCAAGGTTTAAAAACTCGATTCGAATCGTCTGCTTCTCGCAGCTAATGAGACTGCTTGATCCATGCTGCAACATTGAGTAATAAGTGGAAATGTGGTGACTGGCAAAAGATGTTGATTGCTTAAAAATGTTTGATATCATGTATGAGTAGGTAGGTACATATCTAGTTTAAAAGGATCATACTAAAACTTGAAAAGCTAAAACTTGATTTTAGACTCAGCTAGTGCTTTTGGTAAACCAAACCCCTCAGCCAAACAGCTACATGTCTAGAGGTAGAGGAGTAGACTCCTCACATCGGGTAAGTCTAGCTGAGTATTAGTATACTCAGTCTTGCTTGTGGCATAATTTTTGCAGGTACTTCTTAGGATGATTGGTTGATGGTGTGACTTGGCCTTCGTCCCT
Organism: Zea luxurians; assembly: GCA_029449295.1. NCBI lineage: Eukaryota > Viridiplantae > Streptophyta > Magnoliopsida > Poales > Poaceae > Zea > Zea luxurians. The sequence continues at coordinate 75,476 of JAOPSE010002041.1, read as the reverse complement.
GCCACCGGGATAGACGGTAGAGTGGGTTACTACTTCCGCATGAGAGGACCAGGAGGAGTAGCGTGGCCAGGCTTCGCCATGTTACTCGGTTTTCTCCGTTAGTTATTTCCGCTGCATTAAAATTTATGGTTATTATTTCTGAAACTTCGATAATGTAATTACTACTGATACTTATTTAATTTTGTGGTATTATGCTTTGTTGTATTTCTCTGTGCCTCACCTTCGAGTGAGCTAGTGGTATTCGATCCTGGTAAGTGGCTTTATCGGACTAGATCCGAGGGACAGATGGGTTATTCCTGTTTAAGTGTGTTGCTGCCCTTAAGGGTGCGACTTGGGCACTTAAGCGAGAATAATTCAGGCGGTTCCGCCACATAGATATAGCTCTACTACTTTAGTATAGCACCCCTGGGTTGAAAACATTCAGAACAAATTTTATGAAGCACCAAAGTAGAGCCAAAACCACTACAACCCCATTTTTAGTGTTCTCAATCAGCATTCATTAAGTCTGACAAAGAAGATTTGGACATGTTTTAGTCACGGAACATCCCAAGGTATTAGGCCCACCTATAGTTGTCTTTGTCCTAAGAACCTTAGATAATCCTGTAGATGCGCATAATCACTCGACAAGTTCGGTCCTCTATATCTTCCTTACATCGCCCAAGAGCGTTTTACCCGTCACGCAGATATTACATCACATCGGAGGAAAGAATAAGCGGAAGCATAGTACAATACTTAATTTACATTCATAAAATATATAGAGAGAGTATTATTACAATACTGGGTGTTAAGAGTGCATAAAGTATTATTACAAACTAGGGAGGCAAAACACCCTCCCGCACAAAAGTTTAGTGTTTTCAAATTGGGAGGCAAACATCCTCCCGCCTAGGCGATTACTGATTCGGCTCCTCCTTTGGTACCACCTTTGAACAGAAACAACAGAACTCCGCTGTTTCCTCACCTACCACAACATGGGTTCGAAAACCCTGTGTACGGAGTGTACTTTTGCAAGTCTTACCCGACAAAGGAAAAAGACTCTCAAGGATATGCTAGCTTGAAGGAGTCAAGGTCAGGTTATCCAAGCATCAAAGACTCTGTTTGCAGAAATCCTTACTAATAGTGGATCCTTAAAAATCTAGTTTTATTACCATGTTAAGTCATTACCTGCATCTAGAGTTCTTTCTACCCTAGTTCAAGCATATGGCCTACACTAGCCGTCTTTTATCACCCTTTCAGTTCACTGGATTGCTACGTGTAAATCAGTGACCAAGTCTTCATGTCTGAGAAGTAACGGCGATCTGAATCGATTAATACTCAGCTAAGGATCTCCAATCACACGACATATGTAGCACTTAATCCTTGCATATGTCAACTCGCCATCGGGTTTCTCAAGACCAGACCGGGTTCACGCCAACTCAGAGCACAAATACACCACCGTCCAGCCTCTTGCCACGGAGGGTACAAGCTACTCACACCATTTCTCCACTCCCATTGCATGTTGGCCTTTTTGGTATTGGTCCACCCGAGACAAAGCTTACCCATGACGAGGCATGTGACCAGTTAAAGGGTCCTCGGTCAGTAGGCCCACATCGACACGATCCTTAAGCGACTTAGACGGAGACACTACACCGAGACTTCCTTCTCGTGCTAGTCACCTGCCCTGTCTCATCTTTATCATTTACCATCCCAAAGTTTTGCACCTGATAGAGGTACATCTTTTTCCGATGTTGAACCCATCACAACCATGATGGGTTTATCATCAAGTTTTTTTGAAAACATCCCATTCTATCTGAAGCATCATCTTTTGTTTAAAACAAAACATTTTGTTTTCTAAAGCAAGACTAAGCATCAAAAATCTTTTTAATTAAAACAGGTATCAAGGAATGGTAATCAATTTCAAGGTAGGAAATGGAGCAATTGTGTCGCACTCAACTCCTATCACCTAATGCATTATTTCAAGTGATAAAGAATTTAAAACAACAAGGAAGGGGTAAATGCATCGGGGCTTGCCTTGTGTTGTAGGGGACTCGGGATCTGTTCCACAAATGTCAAAGTAGAAACTGTCCCCGACAGTTGGAATTTCAGCCGGTGGTGCAACTTCCTCTTCAACAACTACTTTTTCGTTTTCTAAACATAAAAATATACATACATAAATGCCCATGTGATGCTATGAACATGCAGTTATGATAGAACACATTAAGTTATATCTTGAATATAACTTTCCTTCACGATACTCTTAAGTCACTAGGGTTTCCTGGTTTAGTACCCTATCAGGGTTAAGCAAATTCTATTCTAGGAAACTAGGGTTTTGGGTTTGGGACCAAACAATGTACAAAACATGCCAAACTTTACTCAAGGGCATTAATTATCATATTAAGCTTACCCAAAAAGTTTTATGATTTTTGGGGTTACCAAATAAATTCTGAAATTCTAAAAGACTAGGCTTAGGCACCTTTAAATGCTAAATAATTCATGGTTGGGACTAAAAATGTTGGAACTATTTTTATTAAATACTAGAGGAATTTCGGAGTCTAGTAAAATTGGTGTCATGATTTTATCATTTTTCTTTAATTTTCTATAAATTTTCTAAGCCTGGTAGAAAAAGAAAAAGGAAAGGAATGAATAGTAACGGGCTCAAACCAGCCCGAGCTGGCCCACGAACGGGGGAAACATGCCCGCGCTAGTGACTTTGAGCAAAGGTCCCTGTCGATTTGAACAACCCAAAAAGAGGTCATGGCACTATTCCTGTGTTTCACTGACATTTGCTCGTAAAACCCCCTCCTACTTCTATTTCTTTGGAAACCCAGGTCCCCGACGACGAACAACGGTGAGTGCGCCTTCCGGCGAGCCTGTACCAGCCGGCATACGCAAGGACTGATGTCCTAACTTGGTCGACTCCTATTTCTACCCCTGGCAACTCATGTCCGGCCATCAATTGCACAATTTCGGCCCAGAGCCTTTCTGTCCACGACGACGGTGAAACCCGAGGGGAAATCGAGGTGTTCTTAGTGATTTAGGGCGATCTAGCAGAGAAGCTTGAATTAACCCATAGGGGCTGGCCACGGCGAGATGTCTCACGCCGGCGCGGAAAACTGAATTGGGGGAAACTTGAAATTCGCGGGCTACAGTGGCTAATCGGAGGCGAGGACTGGTGCACTGGGCGCGTAACAACCTGACGGAGCTCACTGGGGCATCAATTTATAGAGTCCATGAACGGTGGCTCTGAATTTAAGAAGAGAAGCTGACGGCCGAGGAGAGGGGATGAGTCACCGCGGCGCTCTACCATGGCATTCACTAAGGCACTGTCACCGGCGATGGATAGGCTACCTACTGTGGTCTATTGCGATGTGGTAACACCACAAATTACGTGGCGCACGAGCAGCAAGCTGCCAACACCGGCGAGGATCATTTTGGCCGGCCACAGAGCAAGTGGGTACGGCGGCCAGCACCCGACCTCATCCGTGGTAAGATCATTTTCACCCGGAGTCATTATCTATGCGCCCATGGGCACGAATCGCATTGCCGGCGTGAATCCAGGCACGGAAGTCACCGACGGCGAGGTGCACTGCATCTACTAATCTTTGTTAGGTACTGTACCATAAGAACCCCCATCAGAGCGCCTGACAGAGATATTTTGAGGGCTTGGTTCTCCAATTTTTATGTGATAACTTAACCAACCTTATGTAGCAAAGTTGTTAATCTATAATCCAGCTACAATTCGACTATAGGAACCTTGATCATTTACTTACTCGATCAAGCTTGAATTGACTCCAAAGTTCATCAGAACCCACTGTCAGACCAATTTCAGACTTTAGTGGTGACTGACAGCCATACTTTAAGTCCATTTATCTCCAATTTTTGTACAGCATCAAGGCTCAATTACTTAATCAAAGTTGTAATCCTATCATAGCTCTACATGTTTGATGTATTGGCCTAGGGCAAAATCCTCATGAATTTAGAAATACAAAGCTCCAAAGTTGCCTCAATCACACTAAAATTCAGACTTAGCCACCTAGTGTTCATGGGACTTTTTGCAAATAAGTCTAAATTTCTCGACATTACATGAAAATCCTTCAATGTAAAATTTGCTTGGTTTTTGATGTTCTATCACTTTGATATTTGCACTTTGGTCCAAAAGTGTCTAGAATTTGAATTCACCCCCTAGGGTACAATTTAGGGTTTTCTAGGGTTTCTTATAGGATTCTGGGCACTTTAGGGTTTTTGTGTCACTCAAATCTACCAAGCTTGATATCTTGTGAACATTTCCAATGAATTTTGAGATTTTACTCATTTTGGCTTACTATTATCCATATGCCCTAATCTTAGGGTTAAGTACCCTACCCTAGGGTTAAGCACACTTCAAGTCACCACATCACAACTTGTTTTGAAATTTTACCTATTGAATGCATTCTAGGTGTGACAAACAAAATGAAATGTCAATGCATATGATGTCATGCTCAAGTTTTAGTGGTGAGTGATAGCCATATTTTAAGTCCATTTATCTCCAATTTTTGTACATCATTAAGGCTCAATTAGTTAATCAAAGTTGTACTCCTATCATAGCTCTACAAGTTTAATGTATTGGCCTAGGGCAAAATCCTCATGAATTTAGAAATACAAAGCTCCAAAGTTGCCTCAATCAGACTAAAATTCAGACTTTTTGCAAACAAGTCTAAATTTCTCCACATTACTTGAAAATCCTCCAATGTAAAAGTTACTTGGTTTTTGATGTTCTATCGCTTTGATATTTTCACTTTGGTTCAAAAGTGCCTAGAATTTGAATTCACCCCTAGGGTAGAATTTAGGGTTTTCTAGGGTTTCTTTTAGGATTTTGGGCACTTGAGGGTTTTTGTGTCACTCAAATCCACCAAGCTTGATATTTTGTGCACATTTCCAACGACTTTTGATATTTTACTCATTTTGGCTTACTATTATCCATATGCCCTAATCTTAGGGTTAAGTACCCTACCCTAGGGTTAAGCACACTTCAAGTCACCACATCACAACTTGTTTTGAAATTTTACCTAGTGAATGCATTCTAGGTGTGACAAACAAATGAAATGTCAATGCATATGATGTCATGCTCAAGTTTTAGTGCCAGTAGCTGTGGCAGAACTGCTCGAATTATTCCAGCTTAAGTGCCCAAGTCACGCCTTAGAGGCCGCAACACACTTAAATCGGAATAACCCGTCAGTCCCTCAGATCTAGTCTGATAAAGCCACTCATCCAGGATCAAATACCACTAACCCACCCAATGGTGGGTCATAGAGGAATACAATAAAACTAGAGTTATTACATGAATCGGAGTTTTTCAAGTAAACTGAAATAAGTTCATAATTTAAATTGCAGCGGATAGTCGATATCGTCGAAAGATGAGGAATAGGGCAAGGCCTAGCCCAATACTCCTACTCCTCTCCTCTGGAGCAGCATCCCACTCGACCGTCCAACCCGGTGGTAGGGTGGTAGGCCAAGTCACACCATCAACCATATCCTGAAGCGTACCTGCAAAAATTATGCCACAAGCAAGGCTGAGTATACTAATACTCAGCTAGATTTACCCGGTGTGAGGAATCTAATCTTCTACCTCTAGACCATGCAGCTGTTTGGCTGAGGGGTTTGGTTTGCCAAAAGCACTAGCTGAGTCTAAAATAACTTTTAGCTTTTCCAGTTCTAGCATAGTTAAATTAGCTAGGTTTATTCCTTTCTAAGCATTCATGGTAACAATCATTTTAGAGCAATCAACATGTTATCTCAAGTAAACCTCATTTTGCTTCTTACTCAATGCAGTACAAGGGGTCAAGTAGTCCCATTAGCTGCGAGAAGCAGACGATTCGAATTGAGCTTTTAAACCTTGCAAGGTAAACCTAAACACACGACATGTAGGGGCACTCCGTCCCCACACACGTCAACCGTCCCCATCGATTCCCCATTCGTGGCCAAGGCTCACCGCCTTGGCATACATTGCTTCACTGACCCCTGCTGCCGTCGTGCAGTAACCGCACTTGTACCCACCATAGCTAGCATGGGAGACCCAGTCTCATGACAAGTGAGGGGGAAAGTCTGCGCCCGGCTTCACTCAGGTGCTAGGTTTACCAGTTACCATATTTCCCGACATGTGTTTAGTACGTTCAAACGCTTCAATCAGGTATCCACACATTAATCCTTAGTTCCATTTCCCCGTCTCATGGACAAGGCATCCACCCTGGATCCAAGTCCATAGACCATCATAGATCCCGTTATCAAGATGAATACAATCAATTCCTGATCTCACACGAGTGCTAGAAAAATCACTCGACTTCTACCGAGGTCCTAATTAGCAAAGCAGTTACTCGACCTAGCATACTAGTATCCATCTCAAAAAGGAATCCTAAGATCATGCAACTAAGGGTTTCAAGCAACTCCTACACTTAAGTGCACATTACAAGCCTACAAATATTAAGTGTAGTAAAATAGCATATATATAAACTGGTTATGCATAAAATCGGGGCTTGCCTTCAAATGCTGGGGCTGCGGGGAGATCCTCGGTAGCAAGCTCAGAAGGTGGCTCCTGGTCTTTCTCGTGGACAACTCCTTGCTCGGGAATGAGCACGTACTCTCCGTCAGCGAGGTTGTAGTCTAATGAATGTAATGAGTAAGATATATATGTATGGCATGATATACAATTTAGCAATTAAAATTTGATGGTGAATGATTAAATTAATAAGGTAAAGCTTAATCTTAGTACTGGAGATTTTGGTGGTACACTTAGCCATTTAGGTCAAGTTTGGTTAGGTTGAATGGTCAGATTAATTTAGTGTTCCACTGATTTTCCTTTTTATGTTTTAGTGAAAGTTTAATAAGATTCCTAGCTGAATTCATTGGGGTGAGATTCATTATTCTTTCTAATTATCCCTTCTTTTCCTTTTCTTTTATGCCATTAAGGTGGGTTTGAACTATAAGCTAGTTTTATAAATTTCCAAAAATTCTGCAGAAATTACAGTGGCTTTTAATTGGTGTACAACTCTCTGCCTCAAAAATTGAGGCTTAAAAAGTTAAGGGTTCTCTCTGTACAAAGTTATCAAATCTTAGGGCAGAGGGGGTGCTTTGAACTACAACTCTCCTCTAACAGTAGGTTATTCCCTAAGGCTTATTTGTGCTGAAATTTAGGTGTAATAACATGACTTTGTACCAAATTTTAGCAACTAAGACTTATTGGTTATTTTACTATGATTTCCTAAAGTTTTAGGCCACTGGGTGCTGTCTACTACCACTATACTTGAAAATATCAAACAACAGATTTCTAATTTTTTCTATCTTCTTCTTTGTGCAAGAGCAATCATTCTAGAATTTGGTAACTTTTTGCTTAAGGGAAGAGGGGGTAGAAATTCTTGGGTTATATGGTCTTTTTCATGGGGTAGGGGGTAAAGGGTGTTATCTTGTATTTTGAATATGTTTTGTATTTTTCTCTGGTGGTCTACTTCATTAATAATTTGGTAAAAATTCATTTGCCTACTGTTGCGCAATTTTAGACTTTCTTATGATTTAATTAGAACATGGGCCAAAACCACATTTGAATTGTTTAGCTCACTTATTGTGAGGGGTTAGGGTGTTTATTATTTTTGTAGTGATGTCCTAGTAGTTAGGAGTCTACTGAATTGTTCTTACCATTTTTGAAATGGTGCTTATATTTTTAATCATGGTGCTCCTTGGTTCCTTATTGCCTAATAAATTATTTAATCCTGGATTAGCTCTGGATTAGGGTTCTCTGCATTTTTCCTAGGTTCCTCATCACTTAAGTATACTAGGAAAAATATGCTCCTTCTTTGTTTATCATTTTCAACTACCTTTCTTAATTTTTTAAGTTTTGGATAGATATAGTTTTTAATAGCAAAACTTGAGTTAATCTTGTATACTGGGGTGCTCAGTATTTTTAAACAGTGTCTAAGTTGGGTTTGCATCTCTACAAATTTTCTTAAGCCTAGCACAAGAGTATTTCAAATTTTATTCCTATTAATAAGGTTTGGGTAGTTTCCTTATTTAATTCAAGACTCTAAAAATTAATACAAGAAAACATGGGGTTTACTCTTTTTGTCTAATAGTTTATATTATTTTGAATCCAGCAAAATTGGTTTGACTAATTTTGGATAAATATTCTTCAAGTTATGAATTTCCTAAGTTCTCTGTTCATTAAAAAGAATATTCAGAAATGGTTAAATGGAAACTAACTTGCATCGGGGTCCCTGGTGAAAGTTTCTATGTTTCCTTACAGACTAGTCCTCGGGTCACTATTCAAATGTGCCACTGACAGTTTAGAAAACCCCCTGGGCTTTTGCTAAACCTAACTTGAGGTCCTTCTCCCAATTAAACAGTACCGCGGTGGAGGAAAGGGTGGAGGGGCTTACCGGCGGTGAGATTGCTCCGGTGAGGTGGCCAAGGGTGTAGGGGAGGTCGTGATGGTCACGCCGATGTGCGGATCGTCTCCGAGGATGGTCGGAGTAGGCCGGTCCACGTACGCAGGCGGGGGAGCTCGTCGGCGGCGAGGGCTCCGGCCTATCCAGGGCAGTAGAGTTTAATTAAACCGGTCAGTGAGCTTCAATAGGTGCTAGGGGAGGCATGGGCGCGAGTAATTGAACTACGGCTTACCGGTTAGTCGTGGCCACGCGCGCCGGCGGGGAAGACAACTCCGACGTGGGTGGAACGGCTTCTCCGGTGAAGTAGCATCCGGTTTCTTGCTTCGGGGCTCTGGGGAAGCTAGTCGAGGCACGTGATCAAGTGGAGATGGCCGGGAGAGGTCTGGCCATGGTGGCCGAGTGCTCGGGCTGCTCGGCGGGCGGCGTAGAGCTCGCCGGAGCTAAGTGCTGGGTCTTGGGTGTCAGGTGAGGCGCGGATGGAGTACGACCAAGGCTTCCCTGCTCTTATTAGCGCGGGCGCGGTGCACAGGTGGGCGTGGACCAACGTGGGCGCGCGGGCACGCACGGCTTGGCACGGGTGCGCGGGCTGGCATGCACCGGGCATGTCAGCTGCAGTCGAGCACGTGGCACCATTGCTTCTGCCCGTGTTATAATGCCGATAGGGCACAGATCTTCGTGAATTTGGGCAAGATCACCGTGTACGATTTCTTCCCCCGACTGTGCACTGTCGTTTGTGCATGGAGCCGAGTGATTTCGGTTCAAGGGTAGAGAGTTGTGGCCTCGTCAATGTGCCAGTGTCACAAGGCCGAGTTCTGAGGTAAATCCCTGCCAAGATCATGTCAAACGGCCGAGTCTTGCTCCCAAATTTTTCCAGGGTATGTTCAAGGTAGTTTGGCGCCATCTTTATGTTTGGACCAAATGGATTTGTGTTTTTGAATTAAGAGGACGCAGCTGTTCTTTAAGAAGAGGTCACATTTCAGAAATCTGAATTTATGAATTTCTCAAGGAGGCTTTACTTCAAGGGCTGTTTTTGGGAATTTTGCACAACTCTTTTGATTAGAATTTCTTACTAGGCTTTCGGGCATATTTGGTGTATTACATCTTTGATAAAAGGTCCACATTAAGATTCTGCATTTTTCACAATCTTTTCACTAATTTCCTCCTCCATGTTCCAAAAGCTTAATTGGTTAGTGTTAGGGTTTTGAATCCCTTTTCTCTCTTGAGGTGTATGATGTGTTTAGAGTGTGGCTTTTGAGATGAAAGAGACTTAACTTAGGTCTTAGTTCCTTAAATTTGATGTCTCTTGCTTAATTAAAATCACATGTGATAATGGTCACAAGTTGGGGCACTGGGGAAAACCCTAAGTAACACTAGGGTGTTAAAGCCTTCCCCCCTTAAAGGAATCTCATCCCGAGATTCGAGTCGGAGTGCTTCAGGGTGAAGTGAAGGATAAGGCTTGCTTGAATTTGGTGGTTTGTTCATTAAGGTTCTTCTTAGTAAACTTCTCTTCGAATGTCATCTTCTTCGCAAATTCAGAAGGAAGTCCTTTTAGTCTTAATCTTACCTGCTCTTCGAATGTCATCTTCTTCGCAACTTTAGAAGGAAGTCCTTTTAGTCTTAGTCTTACAAATAACTCCTTTTATGTTAAGATCATTTTCCTTATATTTAGATTCAAAGGGCAAGGGGAGGGGTTGGGCATGGTTACATACCAATTCCCTTGGGTAGACAATCAGGGAAGTTCGAACGTAGAAATTCCTTGGTCTCCCAAGTAGCCTCTTCCTCTGAGTGATTACTCCATTGGATCTTATACATTTTGATCAATTTAGCCCAAGTTGATCTTTCTTTGCAATCGAAAACCTTGGATGGATACTCTTGGCATGATAGATCTAGCTCTATCTCCACTTCTGGTTCTGCTATGATCTCGGTCGGCAATCGAACACATTTCTTCAGTTGGGATACATGGAATACATTGTGGACGACAGACATTTTTGGAGGTAACTTCAATTTGTATGCCACGGGTCCACATGCTTCTACGATCCCATAAGGTCCAATGTAGCGAGGGGCTAACTTGCCTTTGATCCTGAACCTTTGCACTCCTTTGGTGGGTGATACCTTCAGATATACGAAATCTCCCACTTCAAACTGGAGGGGTTTTCTTCTCTTATCATGGTATCTCTTTTGCCTGGCCTGAGCAGCTTCTAGATTTTTCCTGATTAGTTTGACTTTCCTTTTGGCTTCACTCACTAAGTAAGGTCCAAAAATTTCTCTTTCTCCAGGCTGAGACCAATTGTGGGGTGTTCGACACCTTCTTCCGTATAGGGCTTCGAAAGGTGCCATCCTTAGGCTGGATTGATAACTGTTGTTATAAGCACACTCTGCCAAACAGAGGTACTTATCCCAGTTCTTGTCGCAATCGATCGCACAAGCTCTTAGCATATCTTCAAGAATTTGATTTACCCTTTCGGTCTGACCATTAGTCTATGGGTGGTAAGCTAAACTTCTTATTAGCTTGGTTTCCCAAGGACTCTTGCAGTTGTTCCCAAAATCTAGCAATGAATTGGGCTCCTCGGTCAGAGACAATGGTCTGGGGTAACCCGTGCAAACACATGATTCGGTCAATGTACAACTCTGCATACTTGTGAGCCTTATCGATGGTGTGCACTGGAAGAAAATATGCCACTTTTGTTAGTCGGTCCACAATGACCCAAATCGAATCATGATGCCGAGAGGTATTGGGTAGACCCACAATAAAATCATGCTGATGTCATCCCATTTCCATGAAGGTATTGATAGGGGTTGCAAGGCACCAACTGATTTCAAGTGGCTTGCTTTTATCCTCTGACATGTGTCACATTCTGATACATATTGGGCTATCTCCCTCTTCATTCTGGTCCACCAATACGAGGGCTTCAGATCATGGTACATTTTGGTGCTTCCTTGATGCATGGAGAATTTGGAGAGATGAGCCTCATCCAAGATTTTCTTCTTGAGATCCTTATTTTTAGGAATCACCTATCTGCTTCCAAACCACAATATATCTTTCCCATCTTGGCGGAAACACTGATACTTCTCTGTCTTCTGATGGAGGTTCTCCTTAATAATTTGCACTCCCTTATCACTGAGTTGGGCCATGATTATCTAGTCTCGCAAAGTTGGTTCAACGGAAATGTGAGACAAAGCACCAGAAGGAATCACTTCAATATTCATTTTGCTCAACTCATCACACAGGGTGGTGATGCGAGAATCCATCATAACACAGTTGCATTGCGATTTCCGACTCAAGGCATCAGCTACCACATTGGCTTTCGGTCGTAGTCCTTGATCAGCACTAGCCATCTTATCTGCCTCATGTTGAGATCAACCTGAGTAAAAATATACTTGAGGCTCTTATGATCTGTGAAGATGTTGAAGTGGGTTCCCATCAAATAGTGTCTCCACATCTTCAATGCATGAACCACGGCTGCTAACTCCAAGTCTTGAGTGGGATAATTCTAGTCATGAGGCCTGAGTGCTCTTGATGTGTAGGCAATGACTCGGTTGTCTTGCATCAAAACACAACCCAGTCCAGTGCCAGAGGCATCACAGTACACATCAAAGTGCTTGCTGTTGTCGGGTTGCGCTAACAGCGGTGCTGTGGTCAGATGCTGCCTCAAGGTGTGGATGGCATCTTCGCACTTCTGACCCCAAACAAACTTGGCTCCTTTCTTCAACAATTCAGTCATGGGCTTCGCAATTCGAGAGAAATCCGGAATGACTCTTCGATAATAACCGGCCAATCCCAGAAAACTTCGAATCTGACGGACAGTTGTTGGCGGCTTCAGTTCATCACCTCTTGCACCTTATCCGGATCAACAGCTATGCCTACTTGAGAGATAGTGGGACCCAAGAATTTAATTTCCTTTAGCCAAAAATCACATTTTGACAGTTTGGCATAAAGACGGTGCTCTCGTAGACGTTGAAGCACTACATGCAAATGACTGACATGCTCTTCTTCGTTCTTTGAGTACACCAAGATATCATCGATGAAAACCACCACGAACTTGTCCAATTCAGGCATGAAGACAGAATTCATCAGATACATGAAGTATGCGGGCGCATTAGTCAGCCCAAACGACATCACCAAATACTCATACAACCCATATCTGGTTGAGAAGGCAATTTTCGGAATATCACTTGCTCATATCTTGATCTGATGATAGCTGGAGCGAAGGTCTATCTTGGAAAATACTTTAGCTCTGACCAATTGATCGAAAAGAACATCAATACGAGGCAAAGGATACTTGTTCTTGATAGTCACCGCATTAAGTGGGCAGTAATCTATACATAGCCTCAAGCTTTCATCCTTCTTCTTCACAAACAAGGCTGGACATCCCCAAGGTGAAGTACTTGGGAGGATGAAACCCTTGTCTAACAACTCTTGCAATTGCTTCTTCAATTCTGCCAATTCAGCGAGTGGCATCCGGTAAGGCCTCTTGGAAATCGGTGTCGTTCCCGGTTGCAACTCGATGGCGAATTCAATATCCCGGTCTGGTGGCTGTTGGGATTATGCTTCATCGCCGAAGGTCTTGCACGAAGAAACGGCTTCGGCTGAAGCTGTCCGCATGCGATGACCGAAGGTCCCTCTTCATGAAGATTCGGCATTGCAAACCGACTTAAGAGTAGAATGACCTTTTGGTCTATAAATGTTTGAGTCACTGTTGTAATCCCTTATGAGGGGCATAATTGTAATTTTTCACAGGTTGTGTCCCGTGCCTATAAATAGTGAACAGTATTCCTTTACTGTTCACGCATTCCTGTATTTGCAATCGCATCATTTGGGAAACGATCTTTGTCAAGACAGAGTATTTGAGAACAAGTCCCCAACATTGGCGCCCACCTCCGGTCAACTCACTTCCACTTTTTGAGCTGATGGCTTTGTTCAACGATCAAGTTGAAGCTGCTTCGGCCCCGAAGATGGTGCTCCCGATAACAGGTGGTTCATGCTCAGAGCCAGCCAACAAAAAGCAGAAGAAAGAAGCACAGAGAAGGGTACAGCATGTTGGGGTGCAAGGACCCTTCATCAAGTCAAGATGGTCCCACATTCCAATTACCTTCTCCCAAGAGGATCTTCAACTCAAGGATTATCCACACAATGATGCTATGGTTATCTCTTGTGTGATCAAAGGATTTCTGGTCCATAATGTCTTGGTTGACACAGGCAGCGCAGCTGATATCATATTTGCCAAAGCTTTCAGACAAATGCAAGAGCCCGAAGACAAGATTCATGATGCTACACACCCTCTCTGTGGCTTCGGAGGAAGACAAATTGTAGCACTGGGCAAGATCACCATGCCAGTGACCTTCGGTTTCATCAACAACACCAGAACTGAGCAAGTTGTGTTTGATATTGTGGATATGGAATACCCTTACAATGCAATTATTGGTCGTGGCACCCTCAACGCTTTTGAAGCAATTCTTTATCCTGCTTATCTTTGCATGAAGATACCTTCGGATCAAGGACCCATTGCTATTCATGGAAGTCAGGAAGCTGCCAGAAGGGCCGAAGGAAACTGGACTGACTCAAAAGCAATCCATAATATAGATGGAGCTGAAGCATGTGAACAGTACAAATTCAGAAGGGAGAAAGCAGCTTCGGCAGATCAGCCGAAGCCCATGCTCTTATGTGAGGACATAGCAGAGCAGAAGGTGCTGTTGGGCTCCCAATTATCCGAAGAACAGGAGAAAACCTTGATAAGGTTTTTGTTCAACAACAAAGATGTTTTTGCATTGTCAGCTAATGATCTTTGCGGAGTTAACAGGGATGTTATTGAACATTCGCTCAATGTTGATCCATCCTTTAGACCCAGAAAGCAGAGGCTTCGGAAAATGTCTGATGACAAGGCCGAAGGAGCTCGGAATGAAGTCAAAAGACTCCTCAGTGCAGGAGTTATCAGAGAAGTAAAGTACCCAGAATAGCTAGCTAATACTGTTATGGTAAAAAAGGCCAATGGCAAATGGCGAATGTGTATCGATTTTACAGATCTCAACAAGGCTTGTCCGAAGGACGAATTCCCATTGCCAAGGATAGACTCCTTAGTTGATGCAGCAGCTTCGTTAGAGCTTATGAGTCTTTTAGACTGTTATTCAGGCTATCATCAAATTTGGATGAAAAAGGAGGATGAGCCGAAGACCAGTTTCATAACCCCTAGTGGACCATATTGTTACCTTCGGATGCCTGAGGGGCTCAAGAACGCTGGAGGAAGTTTCAGCAGAATGACTTTGAAGGTTCTTCAGTCTCAGATAGGCAGAAATGTGCTAACTTATGTTGATGATATCATTATTAAAAGCACGAAACAAGAAAATCACATTGCTGATTTGCAGGAGACCTTTGCCAATTTTAGACAAGCTGGTCTAAAGCTGAATCCAGAAAAATGTGTCTTCGGAGTAAAGAAGGGGAAATTTCTTGGATGCTTGGTTTCAACAAAGGGAATTGAAGCTAATGCAAGTAAAATTGAAGCTATACTTCGAATGGAGCCACCAAATACAAAAAAGGGGGCCCAAAGATTGACGGGGAGGCTGGCATCTCTCAATAGATTCATATCCAGATCAGTAGAGAGAAATTTACCATTCTTTGAAGTACTGAAATCAGCCGAAGTCTTCCAATGGGGACCAAGTCAGCAAAAAGCCTTCGAGGAACTGAAGCAATATTTGATGGATCTAACAACATTAACCCCACCAACACCAGGGGCTCCTTTGTTATTATATGTGGCAGCTTCGCACTCAGCGGTAAGTGCGGCACTTGTCCAGGAAAAGCTTGATGGCCAAGTTAAGAAGCAGGTTCCAGTATAATTTGTATCTGAAGTTCTTAGTGTATCAAAGAAAAACTATACAGAATTGGAGAAGGTGTTATATGCTGTTTTGATGGCATCCAGGAAGCTTCGGCATTACTTTCAAGCATATAATATTGTTGTTCCCTCTTCGCAACCGTTGAAGGATATTATGCGAAATAGAGAAGCTACTGGACGAATTGGAAAATGGGCTGCGGAGCTCAATGAATTTTGCATTGATTATGTGCATAGATCTTCGATCCAGTCTCAAGCATTGGCAGATTTCATTGCCGACTGGAAGCCAGGGGCTCAGGATGAAGAAACAAATAAAGATGCTGAAGTATGGACAGTGTTTTGCGATGGGTCGTGGGGAACCTTCGGAGCAGGAGCAGCTGCTGTGTTGGTCTCACCATCCAAAGTTAAAACTTGTTATGTGGCAAGACTCGATTTTAGTTGCACAAACAATATTACTGAATACGAAGCCCTGCTTTTGGGTCTTCGAAAGTTAAAGGCAATGGGAATCAGAAGGGCCATTCTTAAAACTGATTCCCAGGTTGTTTCCGGTCATATTGACAAGAGTTGTAAGGCCAAAGATCCGAAGCTCGAAAAATATCTAGACACGGTCCGAAGGATTGAAGCCTCCTTCGAAGGATTTGCTATCAAAAATATTCCTCGAGGAGAAAATGAGCATGCTGATTTGCTAGCTAAGTCAGCGGCACAGGGGTTGCCCTTACCTTCGGATGTGTTCTTCGAAACAATCAAAGCACCTTCAGTGGAGCTTCTTAAAAGAGCAGTTCTCAATATATCTCCCGTTTATAGTGAAGACTGGAGAACTGAGATCATCTCTTACCTTCAGGGTAACTTCCTTTCAGATGACGAAGCTTATAACAGAAGGATAGAGGCAAGAGCTCGTCCATATGTCATGATAAAAGGGGAGTTGTACAAGCATGGAGTTTGTGCTCCATTATTTAAGTGTTTGTCCAGGGCTGAAGGCATAGAATTGATGAAAGAAATACATGCAGGCCTGTGTGGATCTCACATTGGATCTAGGCCGTTACTTGGAAAAGTTTTTCGTCAAGGGTTTTATTGGCCGAAGGCAGCTTCGGATGCAGCGGAATTAGTTCAAAAGTGCGAAGGTTGTCACAAATGTGCAAGAGATCAAAAACAACCTTCGTCTCTAACTCAGCTGATACAACCCATCTGGCCATTGCAAAGGTGGGGCCTTGACTTGTTGGGTCCGTTACCACCGGCCCAAGGAAACTTAAGATATGTTGTAGTGGCTGTGGAATATTTTTCTAAATGGATTGAGGCAAAGCCTTTAGCCACAATAACTTCGGCCACCATTCAAAAGTTTTTCTGGCAGAATATTGTTTGTCGTTTCGGAGTACCAAAGGCCATCACTGTAGATAATGGAACACAGTTCGACTCCAAAGATTTCAGACAATTTTGTGATCAAATTGGCACGAAGATCCATTTTGCATCAGTTAGACATCCGGAGTCAAATGGACTTGTTGAAAGAGCCAATGGCATCATAATGACAGGAATAATGAAGTTAATCTTCAATCAACCCAGGGGAAAGTGGCCAGATCAATTAATCAAAGTGGTGTGGAGCCACAATACAACAACATCAAGGTCAACAGGCTTTACTCCATTCAAATTATTGTTTGGTGACGAAGCAATAACTCCGGAGGAAGCTAAAACCGGATCAATAAGAGTAGTAGCTTCGGCAGAATCAGATTTCGAAGCTGATCACTCTGTAGAAAAAGATGCTATAGAAGGGATCAGGCTTCAAGCTGTGGAGAACATCAATAAATATCAAGCCGAAGCAATCAAATGGCGTGATAGAAAGGTTCGGCTAAAGAATATTGAGCCAGGACATTTGGTGCTTCGGAGAGTGGCAAACCCAGATACAGTAGGCAAGTTGCAGTTGAAATGGGAGGGACCTTTTTTGGTAGCATCTTCGTCAAGACCTGGTTCATACAGATTGAAGGATATGGACGGCAACGACATTCCTAGATCTTGGAATGCGGATGAGCTTCGGAGATTTTATGTATAACTTGATGTAATTTTTTATATTTTTTATTTTTCTTTTATGGCACCCTTTTCCTTTCCAAAGGGGGAGAAAGGTTTTTAATGGGGCCATCACATGTAATTTTTTTTACCTCTATAAGAGCAAAATCCCCCAAGAGATGTAAATGTAAAAACTGAGAACGCACCATCGAGTGCCGAAAAAGAGAAAAAAAAAGAGAGAAGAAACAGGGAAGAAGCTCGAAAGCCCTCCCTAAGGGGATGCGGAGCATGACGAAGCTACTAAAGAAGTCGCTCCAAAGGGGGCGCAGTGTAAGTTTTCTGCTCAGAAGTCGTTCCAAAGGGAATGCAGAGCTTACAGCGAAAAATCAACGCTGATACCGCCGAAAGTATAAGGCAAAGAAGCTCCTAAGGGAGGCTTACAGCGAAAAATCAACGCTGATACCGCCGAAAGTAAAAGGCGAAGAAGCTCCTAAGGGAGGCTTTCAGCGAAAAGTCAACGCTGATATGTGATTGTTTCTAAGGAAATAATGGTTGTGATTACGGCTTCGGATATGTATTTGAACATTCATTTGCACATCACATTACATCATAACATTTGCATTCATAAACATTCATCCAGGCATATGTAGGTTAACCATCATCATAGCATAAGTGGCTGCTTCGACAAAAAGGAAAAAACTGTCTTTTGTACTTTGTCGTATACGAAAAGAAGAGCTTCGGCAGAAAGGAAAATCTGTTTTTATGCTTCGTTGTGTACGAAAAGAAGGGAAGGTGTTTTTTTCGCCTTAGGCTCAAAAAGATAATTTCGTCCACATCAAAGCACCCCACACATTAATGGAAGGGTAAGAGCATATTACAAGGTATGAACAAAATTCATTAAGAACAGTTTAGCCATATTTACAAAAGTCATTTCAAAAGTTTCTTGAGTTTTTCTACAGTCTATTTCTACTGATCTTCATGGGGCCTCAGCTTCGGTGTCATACTCTTCAAGCATCGGTCTCGGCGGCTTCATCATCCTACATGAATTAAGTTGTGTCAAAATCGAGTTTGAAGGAAAAGGTAAACACAAGGTATGATTTCTTACTGGTTCAAGATGACTCCGAGCTTCGTCTCTAGCCTTTTCTCGCCCGCCTTTTGTCCATATCATCTTTACAAATCTATTAGAAATGCTTCGGGCGAGGTCAGGAATGTCATCTAAAATTGATGGTGACAGGGTGAAATTGGGCCTGTTAACAATTTTTCCATGATCGCAGCCAGCTTTCAGAAAAGCTGCAGTAGTGCCCCGAGAAGCTACCCAGGCACAGAAGTCACCATGCCCGGCTATAACTTCGTCAAGCTCATCAACTTCACCCTCAATATGTTCGAAGGTCTTTTGTAAATCTTCAGTTGACGGAGTGAATTTCTCGCTGCTAGCCCCAACTGAGTGGAAGATCTTTCTCAGCCGCTCAATGCATTTATTGCTAAACTCCAAACATTTGTCTTGAAGGCTTGCCAATGATTTTTTCAACTTTGAATTTTGTTGGACTTCGGCTTCAAGTTTCACATTAAGTTCTTGCTTTTCTTGTTCAAATTGTTCAGATTGGCAGAGAAGCTTCGTATTCAATTCTGCTATTTTAGCTTTGGCTTCTGCCAATAAGCCTTCAGTTGACTGAAGCTCGAAGTCTTTCTTTTCAATAACAGCTGATTGCTCTTTTATTTTGTTATCTAAATTTCCAATCATAACCTCCTGTTTTTTGTCTTCCAGATCCTGCTGCATTTTCAAAGCCTTACTCAACAGCATACTCTGCACATAAACAACCTTTGTTAGAAATGTTTTCATTATTAAAAAACAATAAATGTCAAGGGAAAAGTAATTCACCTTGAAATTGGAATAAAATAAACTACCAACAATATGTTGTCGTCGGTAGCGGCTAATATCTGTTTGTAGCATCGGAAAACCGATACTCTTTGATAGAGTACCGATAATCTTAGCTCCAGTCTGATCCCGGATACAGCCTAATTTTTCATCGTCAATACCTCCGAAGAGGAGTGCCCCTGTTTTATATCCACAAGATTTGGCATATTCTTTAAGCTCTTCTACCTCGGTTTTTGACAATTCTTGTCCAGCTAAATTTTGAAACATGAAGGTTTCGTCCTCCGAAGTATCGTCAGCTATTTCTTTTCCTTTCCTAGACACTGCGGTCATGGTCTCTTCGGCGGCAGTAGTAGCTTCTTCTGTGGCCATCTCTAGTAGTATTTTGTCGATATGTTCAATCGTAGTTTCCAAGTTCAAATCTTCGGCTGAGGTAGCTTCGGGAGCCGCGATTTCCGAAGGTGCGACTTTAACATTTGATATTTCCTCAGCTGCTGCTATCTTCCAAGCTGAAGCTCTCGGTGGTGTCTTGTCAATGACTTCGGTCACTGCGATGATTCTTTGTCTCTTTGTTGTTTTCTTCGTTTTTTCGGGCTCCTTTTCCTTCTGAAAAAACTTCGTCAGTTGAGGCCCTAATGGACTTAGCTTCACAGGCAGGGATTCAGTCATTACCTTCAAAATCTCTTCCACGTCAGTGGCAGAGTGTGATGCGGCAATCTCTTCTTCGTCAGATGCTTTTCGCTTCGGAGATGTTACTTTTCTTTTCTTCAGAATATTTTTCTTTTTTGGTGGTTCTTTCTCATCTTCTTTTAAAGCTTCGGCTACTCTTCTCCTCTTCTGGCCTTCGACAATTTTATTCAGTTGTTCATAATCAGGGTATTCAAAACCCAAGGCGTCCAGCACTCGATTCAGTCTTCGCTTCGGACGGGTACCGAAGGCCGCAGTCATCAACTGATCTTCTTTTTGGAGTAATTACTGAGTATTTCATTGCACATTACTTCAATTGTGTCCAGCCACTCTTGGCAAGGTGTTTTAAAGTATTTCTTAAACTTATAATAGTAAGGTAGCCGCACAAGCTCCCCTTTCTTCTTCTCCCCCTCTAGCTTCGGCATTTCCCATTCTTTTAAAGTAGGGAAAACCCTGAAGGCCAAGAACTCTTGAACCAGGTCCCTAGTGCTGATATGCTCTGAAATAATTTTAAACTCACCCAGTGCAGCCCAAGTGGGACCTTCTAATGTCATGTGGCACCGCGGTCTTGTTTCTCCGAAGATCAATTCAAGTGGGCTTTGTACCAGCTTTTCTTTGTCTTCGTCAACTTTCACATAAAACCACTCTGACTTCCAGCCTGTCGGCCATTTGCTTCGGTAGCTAATTACAGGAAACTTTGTGGTTTTTCGATAGGCAAAATTATAGCAACCAAAGTTATCATGTAATCCATCTTTTCTAGCCTTCGTCTGGTAGTGTAGTTCATGAACTCGACAAAAGCTGTCGGCAAACGGCTCAACCGCCTGGCTTCAGAGGGCCCAGATATAAACACTAAGTCTAACGATAGCGTTAGGAGTCAGCTGATGAAAATAGATCTCAAACTCCTTCAATACATCTGCAATAATCCCATGGAGGGGGAATCTCAACCCAGCCTTTAGAAAACTCTTGAAAATGACTATTTCATCCTTCTCTGGCTTCGGGGTGGTTTCTTCCCCTCCGAAGCGAAGTAGCTTCTTCTGACTCTCACTGAAATAGCCCGACTTCACCATTTTGGAGAGATCAGCCTTATAGACAGTCGACTTGCCGAAGTCCAAGTGACTGGGCTTACTTGGCACGGCAATATGATAATCATCTTCGGGATCAATTTCTTCAATATTTCCTTCTTCTGCTTCGGCAGCAACTTCGGAGATGGGAGCAGTCTGCTCTGTCTCGGCGGTACGAATTCCTTCCGAGGTCACCAGTCCAGATCGTTGCATCGCTTCGGAGATGGGAACAGTATCCGATCCTTCAGCTTCTCCTTCCTCACGTTCAACTCTAGCGGTAGAGCGCACTCTGGCCATTTAATTCTGAATTTTGTGGGACTAAAAACTTTTTCTTCCGAAGCTTTTTCTTCTGACGAAGTAGGCTTCAAGCTGGAGCTTCGTTTGATTCCGAGAGTTAACCTTCGGCTATGGTTAAAAATTTTGGCAGCAAAACAGTGCAAATAGCAATGAATGCTGTGGTAACTTCACATCTACCCATCTGTTTATATAGTGATGCAGGTAAGGAGGTGAATCGCCAGGATTTTTTACACCAGGCGAACAGCTGCTTGCGCTCGCTGCAAGGTGGGACCACTACGCGCTCGGAAACTAAATCGTTTCTCGACAACGAGCTCAGGGAAGGTGTTTTTTGGACCTTCGGCTTCCCGAAGCCTAAGAGACTTTTTTCACGGATCAAGCTCGTTACGAAAAACGATCTAACACCGTGAAGGGGCTACTGTTGGGATTATGCTTCGTCGCCAAAGGTCTTGCACGAAGAAACGGCTTCGGCTGAAGCTGTCCGCATGCGATGACCGAAGGTCCCTCTTCATGAAGCTTCGGCATTGCAAACCGACTTAAGAGTAGAATGACCTTTTGGTCTATAAATGTTTGAGTCGCTGTTGTAATCCCTTATGAGGGGCATAATTGTAATTTTTCACAGGCTGTGTCCCGTGCCTATAAATAGTGAACAGTATTCCTTTACTGTTCACGCATTCCTGTATTTGCAATTGCATTATTCGGGAAACGATCTTTGTCAAGACAGAGTATTTGAGAACAAGTCCCCAACAGTGGCATTCCTAGCAATTCATCAGGAAAAACATTTGCATACTCACAGACCACTAGAATCTTCTTCAAGGGCAACTCTATCATAGCAAAAGCACATGATCGAGTAGAATCTTGGCTGGGTAGATACAATGCAAGGTCTCCAAAGGTAGTAGAACAGATTTCTAGAGCTCTGGCAGCTACATCCAACATCAGGAGTGTGGTTTTGAAGATCTTGCTTCCCAGTGAGATAGGCACACTTCGATTTAATTGGTTTGTTGCAATTTTGCCCCTACGCGTTGCTATCATAAAATACCCTTTTGTATGATAGAAAGGCAGTTGACATTTAGCACTGAACTTCTGGCTAATGAAGCTATGAGATGCACCAGAATCAAATAGAATTAATGCAGGATGATTAAAAACTGAAAAGATACCAGTCATGATGGGGGCTCCTTCAGGTAACTCCTCTAGAGTAGTGAAATTGAGCTTCCCTTGCCTGACTTGCAATTTCTGCTTCCTTCCTTTTTCTTGATTTGGTGCTGGCATCTGCCTCTGCTGATTTCTTGGGCAATTCTTGGCATAATGGCCCACATTGCCACAAGTGAAGAACTTGTTCCCATTTCCCTGGCGGAACTGCTGCTGCTGGGGTTGATTGTTCCTTGGAGCGGGAGCTGGAAAGCAGTTGGGTGCTTGCTCCTGCTGAGGTGGTCTGATTACCCATCTGCCTGCCTATTGCAGGAATCCTCTGCTCTGATTGTTGGAAACAATCCTGAACCTCCTGGGTGGAGCAGAGGGTCCTGACATTGGTGCCTTCCTCTTCTTTGCCCGGTGAGCTACAATACAGTCTTCCTGTGATATGGCTAGGTTGACCAACTCATTGAAGCTATCAACCCGAACAGTGTTGAGACGCTCACGCAGCTTGGTGTTGAGACCCCTGTGGAAGCAGTCTCTCTTCTTCTCATCAGAATCTGCGTGATAACCTGCATACTAGCACAGGTCATTGAAGGCATGGGCATACTGCAACACAGTACGGGTTCCTTGATTGAGTGCCAGGAACTCATTCAACTTGCGGTCAAGAATCCCAGCTGGAATGTGGTGTCCACTGAAGACAGTCTTGAATTCCTCCCAATAACTTCATGACCAGCAGGTAGCATGATGCGGAAATGGTCCCACCATGTCCGAGTAGGTTCGCGAAGCTGCTGCGCGGCGAAGTGAGCCTTGGTGTCATCAGGGCAGTCTCCCGTGAGGAGGGGAAACTTGGACTCCACGACGCGTAACCACACGACAGCGTCCAATGGATCCTCTGCCTTGGTGAACAAGGACGGCTGCGTGCTTAGGAACTCTTGATAGGTCACCGCGGTTAGAGGTTGCTGTGGCTGGCCTCCACCATGCTGCTGAGGCTGGGGCTGGCGCTGCAAGAGCTGTCGCAGAATTTTGTTCTGCTAAACCATCTGCTCCTGCACCGTGGGAGTTGGAGGAGGTGGTGGGTGAACTTGCGTGTTCTGCCCGCGATGGTGCATAGCTGCCATCTGAAAACAGAGATCACCGCCACTTTTATCCCAATTCATAATTCCGGACAATATGCTTTATATCATATGGAAAGAAAATGTCATAACATAACATCAATTTGAATGAGGATAACATGGTTATAATCACTTCATTGTTCGCAAAAGTTCTCATGGGTTACATCAATTTAGGGGAAAGTACCTGTAAGCCTAGTCCAAAATCTGACGTCAACTAAGCTCGCGTGGGTTTCTATCCTCCTAAGGCGTCAGAATGACCCATCAACCCTGAGTAGAGGATGCGACACTAGATACGGGCGAAGGGGGCATCTCGGAGGCAGTCGCATTGGTACCAGGGGCTGGTCCTAACTCCTCGGGAGCCTCCTCTTCCTCGCTTCCGGCCTCATTGGCCTCCATCTCTAGGTGGTGCATGTACACATGGTCATTTGTGCCCACGTGGCACCATTGCTTCTGCCCATGTTCTAACGCCGATAGGGTGCAGATCTTCACGAATTTGGGCAAGATAGCCGTGTAAGATTTGTTCCCCTGACTGAGCTCTGTCGTTTGTGTGTGGAGCTGAGCGGTTTCAGGTCAAGGGTAGAGAGTTGTCGCCTCGTCAATGTGCCAGTGTCACAAGGCCGAGTTCCGAGGTAAATCCCTGCCAAGATCATGTCAAACGGCCGAGTCTTGCTCCCAAATTTTTCCAGTATTTGGACCAAATGGATTTGTGTTTTTGAATTAAGAGAACGCAGCTGTTCTTTAAGAAGAGGTCAGATTTCAGAAATATGAATTTATGAATTTCTCAAGGAGGCTTTACTTCAAGGGCTGTTTTTGGGAATTTTGCACAACTCTTTTCATTAGATTTTCTCACTAGGCTTTGTAGCTTATTTGGTGTATTACATCTTTGATAAAAGGTCCACATTAAGATTTTGGGAATTTTTCACAATCTTTTCACTAATTTCCTCCTTCATGTTCCAAATGCTTAATTGGTTAGTGTTAGGGTTTTGAATCCCTTTTCTCTCTTGAGGTGTATGATGTGTTTAGAGCGTGGCTTTTGAGATGAAAGAGACTTAACTTAGGTTTTAGTTCCTTAAGTTTGATGTCTCTTGCTTAATTAAAATCACATGTGATAATGGTCACAAGTTGGGGCACTGGGAAAACCCTAAGTAACACTGGGGTGTTACAGTAACACCAGGGGTGTTACAGTTTCACTTCCAATTTTGTGTAGCACCAAGTTCATCTTACTACAGTCTTCAAACTTGCTACAGAACTTTGGCCCAAAATTAAATAGACTCGGGACAATAGAGCTCTAAAGTTGAGTTCAACACACTAAAACCTAGTTTCAGCCTTTTACACTAAGTCTGGGATCCAAAAACCTGACAACCTATTTTTGAGCAAATTTTACACCTAGTTCCAGCAACAGACAGTGGTAGAGTTCAAGTAGTAAATGGTGTGAGCTTCACTAATCGATTTAGAGCATGGAACATATACCACATAGCTGAGAAAGCTCTTGAGGCTACCTGGCCACCGTAATGTGGACAATGGTCACCACGATGAGGGCTGGCGTGCTCGGCTTTGGTTCAGATCAAGGCTAGAGACTGGGGAGAGCTTTTACTAGTTGGAACACAGGCCTCCACACACTTTACAGCGGTCTGTGGGTAGGGCTTAAGGCAAGGAGGAAAGCTTCACTAGACTTAGCCTTTTAACCAACTGAGCATGGGGCAAGGTGTCCCTGAAATGTTTGACATGCAGTAAAGGTGTTTTCCCATTGTGCCAGCCACATATGAACTGACCTACGTGGCTTCCATGCACCAAATACTCTCAAACTCATAGGCACAATATAGACATGGAATTTGGACAGCCAACAGCCCAAATATCCTTTTGTTCAGTAAATAAGGACAAAAGGAAGTGGCTGAGAACTCCACTTGTGGCTAAGCACAAAGAGGTCGAAAGTCTGATATTTTTGAAGGGGTAAAGCCACTAGAATCTCTGCTGTCTAGTTCACTCACCAAGAGTTAGCAAATAAGACTCTACTGCTCACTACTCATCAAAATAGACCAAATTTGGATATTATAGTATGGAGCAGTCTCTAGTTCTTTAACCCTGCACCACAACCATATCTCTATCCCATTCTATACTCATAAACACAAGCAAATGTTAGGAAAGGAGTAATCTTCTTCAGTTTATTCAACCCAATACTGAACTACTACTGTTGGACTGAAGTCACAACTTCACTCGTTTATTTCTCTTGGTTCCAAACAACAATAGGAGGACTAACCTTAATAATCCTTATTCACTAACTAACCCTCTATCACTTTGCTATAGGGTCCTTAGCTTATAACCACATAGATTAGAAGTTATGGTATCCCAAAGTTGAGCCAAAACACTAACCCAGTTTCAGAAGTCTGCAACAACATAGTTTAAGTCTGATAGAGGGTTTTGCCTTTCCTTTTTCTCCAAACTCTACACAGCAACAAGTCAACCCTTTGCATGACGGTTTTCCCCTTCATATGGAATTTGACTTTACTACAGAATTCGTAACCAAAATCTCCATAGATTAATTATCATAGGGCTCCAAAGGTGAGGAAAAACTAACTGAATTTCCTAGCAACAGTCAACTAAATCAGTCCCCTCTCAAGTCTGATAGAGAACTTTTGGAGACACTTTACTCCCAAGTTTATGTAGAATCATGAACATCTCACCTTAGCAAAATTGTTCACCAACCTAAGCTATCCAAGTTTGCTACAGCGTTGCAGGCCAAATGTATATGGATTAAATTCTAGAGAGCTCCAAACTAGCAACTTGCTGCCATTCAGGTTTCAGAACTGAATTAAAATTCAGTTATTAACCAACCCGACAATCCAATCTTTGAGCAACTATTTCTCCACATTTTGTATGGGATCAGGTCCACCACCCTTTAAGAAAGTTGTTCCACATTATATGGTCTTCACTTATTCTACAAATTTCAGAGCACAAAACTCCCTAAATTAATCACAAAGGAGCTCCAAAAACAGCCTCAAAACACTGAAACTCAGGTTCACACTACTGTTCTAAGTCTGAAAACTGGGAAAACTGTCAATCATTATTTGGGCTATCTTTTCTACCAATTGCATTTTGTTTTGGGGTTATAACACTAAATAAGAATTGTTCTCCTATCATTACTCTAAAAGTTTGGTATAGTCGTCATTAACCAAAACCTGCTGAATTCCAAACTACAATAGCCCGAAGTTTGCTTCAAAGGCTGAAATTCAGACTCTGAATTTCTCTAAGTCTGAAATTCATATTATCTAACAGCTCTTATTTAGACCAGTTCTTCTCCAAATTCCATATAGATTTAGCTCTAGGTTACTTAACCAAACTTGCACTACTCACATAGCTCTATAACTTTGTTACAATGACCACCTTCAAAATGTGTATAGATCAGAATTTACAAAGGACCAAAGTTGACTAGTTGATATGATTTTCAGAAATCCTAATCTGAACCCAAAACTGAACTTTTGTGAATCACTCCAAATTTCTCTACAAAACATGGAAATCTCCAAATAATAAATTTATTCACTTTTCTAATCTCCACAACTTTGATATATGGTCTTTGTTGGAATCTGCCCTCGGAAAGTAAGGATAGGGTTTGCAAAGCTTAACATAGAATGCCAAAAGCTTTGTTAATCTCCCTGTGCCTGGGCACAGTACGGGGGTATTTATAGGTACTTGAGAGGCCGCCTGTCACTGTCAAAGACATTTAGACCCTCGAGTACCCGGTTTAACCCTAGAATATTCCCACGAGGGGAGGTTACAGACAGTCATTACAGTAAACTTTATTACAGACACGACCCTTATTACATCTGTCCACGTGGGGCCCATCTCTATGGGCCGAATCACACATGGGCCTCCCCCAGTTGTGAGGGAGCGGGAGGTCCATAGACTTCAGTAGGGCCTTCGACTTGTCGCACGAGAGCAAAGGGGGTCGAGCGCCTCTGTACGATTGGCGTCCTCGGCCTGTCCTGGCGGGTTCTGTGGGTCCAGCCTTCTTCTGCGCAAGGCAAGGGTGAAGTCATGGAGCGAAGGGTGGCGTGTTCTCCTTCGCCCCAACATTTGCCCTCCGAGGGACCAGTTCGACTAAGTCAGCTGGTGCCGAAGACCGCCGTAAGATGGTGAAGACGCTGCCCTCGCTCGAAGTGGTCCCGAGAAGTTTTTGGAATGTGACCGCTGATGGACGTGTTACTGTTGGACTGCATGCTTTCCGAGGCATCGCGTCACGCCTATAAAAAGCCGACCGCGGCCGGGCCTGTTTCCTGCTTACATTTGCGCAGTAGAAACCCTAGCTTTTGTAAACTACTCGCCTGCCCTCCTTCCTCTACTGCTTTGGAAATCTAGCCCGCATCAAGCAGACCGCGCGCCACCGCCGACGGTACGTTGCAATGTCTTCTTCTTCGTCTGCTGCGAGCGCGCACCGGCCTTGCCGTCGTCCGAGGAGACTTTGAGCGATTTGGCAGTGATGGAGTTGCAACCTGGCCATACCATGGAGTTTGGTACATCGACGATTTCCTCGGTCCACATGCTGGAGATGCAGCGGCTTGGTTACTTTGGTGACGGTGTGGGGCGGGCACCGGGTGTAGAGGAGATTCCCGAGCCTGAAGGCGAGTTAGTGGTTTTTAGGCCTTTTTTGTTGCCAGTCTTCGCCTCCCGACACATTGATTCATGGTGGAGGTGTTGCGAAGGTTCGATGTGCAGGTCCAGCAGTTGACACCTAACGTCGTGGTTGCACTGGCGATGTATGCCTGGGCAGTTACTTCCTACGGCGGGCAGCTGTCTGTGGAGGTCATTGCCAAAAATTATTGCCTGCATTGGCAAAAAAGGAAAATATGAAATAAGATAGCGCAATTCGGATCGTGCACTTTCACGCTGAGGACTGGGAAGACTTCGGCTGAAATCATGGAGATGGTCCCCTATGCTAGGATCAAATGGGGCAACTGGTGGGATTTTTGGTTCTATGTGGCTCCTGGTGACGGCAGAAGACCTGCCTAGCCTCCCTCCGGCCATTCTATGTTCACACTATTATGTGGCGTTTCCTCGGTTCCAGGTGGCGGAGGACGATGAGGATGAAGGGGCTCTTCGATATGCTGCCCGCTTGAGTAGCGGGCGCGACTTGGTTGAGAAGTTTATCGCCTATGGGGTGTGGCCCTTAGTGCACGACTGGTACTGGGCGAAGTGTGCCCCCGTCGGATGCCAACCCTGGGCGACCAGTTGGTGCGAAGTCCTACCCTTGTGGTGGATTTATGAGGTCGCAACCCGGCCGCGTTTATGGTTTATGTGTGAGGTGGAGGCCGAGGCCGCGAAGATTGTTGTAAAGTATGTGCCGAAGACGGAGGCTCTGAGGAGTTGGGATATCCGCGGTTCAAATGTTAGGTTGAACTGCGTTTTGAGTTGAACCGTCACCGTATGCCGGCTACCCGGGGGACGACAATGCTGATGCTGTTGTCCGCCAAGGGAAAAAGGTGATGACAACGGTGGACGAGGGCCCTTCACAGAAAACAGCGCTGAGCGCAGCCACCAAGAACAGGAAATTAGGTACATCAGTTGAGGGGTCGAGGGCTTCCGATTGTTTTGCTGCGGATTTGTTGGAGACCTGCGTGGTTCCTGGGGAGATGATGTCTTCGCCCGAGCTCCAGGAATCTTCCACGCGAATGCTGAAGGTTACCGAGGGTCGCTAGCCTAGGAATGTTCCGATTCCCCGAGCGGCCGGCGAGGACACGTTTACATCTCGTTTAGCTTGTGAGATGAAAATTTTCCCTTACGGACGGAATGTTGGTGCTGTTGTATCGCCAGTGATGGAGAAGGATCGTCAAGACATCCCACAGAAACGTTGGGCGTTCGCCACGGTTGGGGACCCGAGGCGCAAAGTCAAAATGGAGCGGGTGGGCGCGAAGCCTGCCGCCCCAACGCCAGCATGCCTTCGCCTGGTGCGCCCGGCGCCGACATGCCACAGCCGGCCACGCCCACACATGAGCGAAGGCTTCCCTCGCCACCACGCGCTGCTGAGCCGGTGATGGGTGGCAGCGACGTCTCCATGGATATTTCTGTCGACTACTACCTTGTGGGCGGGGTCACGATGTTCGACGCCCACATATGGTGGGGTCCTGTTGGTGAGTTTTTTTCACGAAGTCTATGTTTCTAACGTGACCATGATGTAGGAGGTGACTCCGGGCAACTGGCTGTTGTCCCGGCGCCGGTGGCGGTAGGTCCGGTGGCTATGGTGAAGGGGTCCTCGCAGGACAAAATGGTCCACGTTCTGCGCCAGCGGCGAAATTGCCTCGGCCGATGCAGCGAAGGACGTGGCCGCCTCCGTTGTGCAGCAGCTGAAACACGTGAGTAATCAATGACTATGGAGTTTGTTTTTCTTCCATGGCTCTGAACTTGACAGTCTTTTTTGCCAGGCGGTCGCCTTCGTCGAGCACATTGCGTCGGGGGCGTTGACCTCGGAGTTTTCTGCCGAAAGGCGGTGGCTCGAGGGGAGGATTGAGCGCCTCCGAACGCAGCATACGGAGGTTGTGCGAGACAAGTCGGTGGCGGAAAACAAGAGCCGCAATCTACTAGAAAAGCTGTCGGCGGTGGAGGCTGAGAAAGAGGACCTCAGCCGCCGGCTTGCGGCCGAAAAGGAAGACACGGAGAACGCCCGTGCCGAGGCCAACCTCGCCCTCAAGCGCTCCACCGATGCGGAGTCCGGGCAGAGAAGTCTGCGTGGCTATGTGGACAAAGCGAAGGCCTCCACCCGCATTGGGCGAGCAAACGTGTTGCTCGTGGACGCATACCGGCAGCTTGGTGCGCGTACCGCCCCCTTCAACACATCCGGCGAGGAGTTGGGCCTCCACTTCCTCGGGTGGCTGCAAGAGGAGCTGGACTTGCTCCCATCCATCATGATGAGTCTCATGTCCTTTGCCTTGTCATTACCTACGAGGGGGCTGCGAATGCTTTGTCCCGTGAGGGATGCAAGCATTTCGAAGTCTTTGACCGGGCAAACGAGGACGTCGACTGTGGAATCTTCCATGTCGAAGATGAGGTGCTAAAGCGGTCCACTGGGGCGCATTTTGATAGGATGTGGGTCCCTCACAGCCACCATACTGTCCGGGAGAGGTCCGACCGAGCGCTGGAGCAGGTGTGTGATGTTTTTTTATGTTTTGTGCTATTTCTGTAGATGATGAACGATGAAGAAGTCGATGACTTCGGAGGCCTAGAAAGCTCGGTGACCCGGGCAGAAGATGCGAGGAAGGGGGTTGACGAGCAACCGGCGCCACTAGCCGGCCCTAGCGGAGACCCTGCAGCGGCAGCTGCGCCGGCTGACGAAGACCCTACAGCGTCGGCTACTCCTTTGCAGGTTGTGGGGTCATGTTAGGGGCGTTGGGTTTAGGACTATTTTTGTGATACTGAAAGTCAGTTGTTGCGCAAGTTCCGATGTCTAGGCCTGCGCAAGCAACCCATACTGATGATATTAATTTTGTGGCGGCTGCAAATGCAGTGCCTGTTAGTGAAAATTTGTCTGGTTCTGAAACTGGGTCTTGGTCATCTGATGGGGGTGAGTTTGGGAGCCTGTTTTCGTGGACTGAGGAGTCTTTGGATGAGGATTTTGATTATTTTGCTGCTTTGGA
Source organism: Zea luxurians (assembly GCA_029449295.1). Taxonomy (NCBI): domain Eukaryota; kingdom Viridiplantae; phylum Streptophyta; class Magnoliopsida; order Poales; family Poaceae; genus Zea; species Zea luxurians. The sequence continues at coordinate 44,490 of JAOPSE010002041.1, read as the reverse complement.
TGTGGCCGCGGCGGAGTCCTTGCCGCAGCCTGAAGTGACCGAAGAGCACCGCCGGCGAAGGGTGGTGTCGAAGCACAATGTTGGCGAGATGTCACGAAGTGGGAGGCATCGACGGATGGGAATGGAACGATCCCGTCTTCGGCTAGATTGGGGTGGCCAACGAGATTTGTTGTCCTCGATGTCCGGGACGTGTAATGGGGAGGGGGATCTGCGGAATCTTTTTGAGGGCGAGGAGTTGAGGATGATGTTGTTTAATTTTCATGAGGCAGGCCTTATTCCAAAGACTAAGCCGATGTAACATGTTTGCTGCCCTCGCTCTCGTGTTGTGGTAGCGGGTGAAAATGATGCCCTCCCCCGGCTCGCAATAGAGAGGGAGGGCAACAAAATGCTATTTGTATTATTTGTGCAATGTGGCCGCTGGCCCTTCACTGTGTGTATGTAAACTATGACGACATTGCTTGTTATGAAATGAGATGGGGACTTCGCTTGCCATGGCGATGTGTGGACGCTTATGACGCGTACCTGGTTGCGTCCTTAAGTGGTTTTTGTTCGACCGTGTTAGATAGCAGAGACTTCGCACCTTTAAGTTGATCGTAATAGACTTTGCGCCATTAGGGTGATGTCGCGTATTTATGCATGTCCGGCTGCACCCTTAGGCTGCTTTTGCTCAGATATCTTATAGTAAAGACTTCGTATGACGCACTTGTTGTGCATATCCGGCTGCACCCTTTAGGCGGCTTTTTGCCCGGATTTGTCTTTTAGTAAAGACTTCGTATTGTGCACTTGTTGTGCTTATCCGGCTGCAGCCTTAGGTGGCTTTTGCCTGGATTTGTCTTATAGTAAAGACTTTGTATCGTGCACTTGCTGTGCTTATCCGGCTACACCCTTAGGCGACTTGCACTAGGTCCCCTTCGTTGAATTCTCTTGGGACGACAGTGTTGTTGTGCCATGCTTTGGTCTCGACCTTATACTTGTTGAGGTCCTGCAGGGCGAGGACGCGATCTCCGTCGATGAGATATTTGGAGGTCAGTTCGTCGACGTCGGGGATGGCTGATTCGTTTGTTTGGGGGGACCCGTGCTTTAACTCTTGCGGTGTCATTGCTTCAGATTCGTACATTAGGCGGAAAGGTGTGAACCCGGTTGCTCGGCACTATGTCGTATCCAGCGCCCATATGACCTCGGGTAATTGTTCAGCCCATTTGCCCTTTTTGTCGTCTAGGAGCCTTTTCTTAATGGCGCTAAAAATCTTGCCATTGGCGCGTTCGACGACGTCGTTAAACTATGGGTGGTAGACAGAGGCGAAGATCGGCTTTGTGCGGATGGAGCTGCAGAATTCGCTAAAGTCTTGGCCGTCGAATTGCTTGTCGTTGTCGACTGTTAGTTCGGACGGGACACCGAAGCGGCAGACTGTTTTGCTAGAAGAATTTTTGGGCAGTCTTCACTGTTATCATGGAGACTGCCCTAGCCTTGATCAACTTTGTAAAATATTCGATGACGACGAAGGTGAACTTTAAGTTTCCTTGAGCCGTAGGCAGTGGCCCAACTATGTCCAGCCCCTGACGCTGAAGTGGCCATGTGTGGGCAATGAGCTTGGTCAATTGCGAAGGGTTGCCTGAGTGAGGAGAGAACTTTTGGCATGCCTCGCATGACCTGGTGACTCAGTTGGCCATGCAAATTATCGCGGGCCAGAAAAATCCCTGATGAATCACCTTGGCCGCGAGGGCCCTGGGTCCTAAGTGTGAGCCACAGGTTCCGCCGTGGACTTCGCGGAGGATTTCTAGGCCTTCGGTTTCAGTTATGCATTTCAGCATAGGCTGGTTGATGCCCTTTTTGTACAGCTGATCCTTGACTATTGCAAAATCCCTGCTCCTGTGTTTCCGTCGTTTGTCCTCATTGTGATCGGTTGGGTGGTAGTGGCCCTGCAAGTACATTGTTATTAGGGCCCACTAGTCTTCGGCCATGATGAGGTTGACGATTGGGTGGCCTTCGGTGTCTTGAGTTATTTACAAGCCTTCAGGGTTACGGATGGATGGTGTGCCGATGATGTGATAGAACACGTCGGAGGGCAGGGCCTCGCCCTTGGCTGCTGCCTTAGCCAACACATCGACCTCTTTGTTCTTGTTGCGGTCGACATGCTACAGGGTGAAGCCCTTGAACTGTTTTTCAAGACCGCGGACGTCGGTGAGGTATTGCATGAGCACATGCTTCTTTGCTGAATAAGCTTTTTCGATCTGGCCAGCGACGACCTTGGAGTCTATTCTGATAATGCATGTGGTGACACCGAGGACCCATAGTTTGTGAAGTCCTAGGATGACGGCTTTGTATTATGCGATGTTGTTGGTGCACCTGTCAGAGTCTAGAGCGAAGCTGAGGCACTCAGCGTATCTATACTTGATGCCAGCGGGTGATGTGATAATCGCCGCGGCGCCTACCCCCGCATGGCACCATGCGCCGTCGCAGTGGATGGTCCAGACTTTTTCTAAGTGCTCTTGCTGTGGCCCCGCAGGTCCTGTTCAGTCGACGATGAAGTTTGCCAAGACTTGTGACTTGATTGCTGTTCTGGGCTCAAAGGTGATGTGGTACACAGAGAGTTCAGCTGTCCATTTTACAATTCTGGCGGATGCCTCTGGGTTCCTGAATAATTCTCCCAGACCCCTGTCCAAAGTGACCCATACTTTGAATGTCTCGAAATAGTGTTGTAGTTTGCGCGAAGCCATGACCACTGCGTATGAAATTTTCTCGAGTTCGGTCATGCTGCACTCCGAAGCCCTGAGGACTTCGGAGACGTAGTACACTGGGCATTGCTGACTTTTTCCATCTCTATCCTGCTCTTGGACTAATGTTGCGCTGACTGCGCATGGTGAAGCCGCAATGTAGAGAAGCAGTGGCAGCGAATGGTCGGGGCTTGTCAAAGTTGCTAAGTCAGACAGGTGCTGTTTGAGCGATTCGAAGGCCGCTGCCTGCTCTGGGCCCCAAGTGAAGTCTTTCGCACCACGTAATGTTTTGAGGAAGGGTAGGCTTCGGTCAGTGGACTTAGAGATGAATCTGTTCAGGGTCGCCAATCTTCCGGTCAGTTGCTGGACGTCCCTGGTGGACTGCGGAGGTGCCATGCTGATGATCGCTTGGATCTTGGTTGGGTTGGCCTCAATCCCTCGGTGCGATACTAGGTAACCAAGTGTTTTCCCCTAGTGAACTCCGAAGACGCACTTCTCAGGGTTGAGCCAGAGTCATGCGTCGCGCATGTTTGCAAATGTTTCTACAAGGTCGGCCAGGTGGTCCTCTTTGCTTTTGCTTGCGACGACAATGTCGTCGATGTAAGTGAATATGTTGCGGCTGACTTGATTTTCGAGGACCTTCTTGGTGAGGCGAGAAAATATTGAGCCGACGTTCTTGAGTCCCTCAGGCATTCGTATGAAACAGTACGTGCCGAAGGGTGTAATGAAGCTTGTGCTTGCCTTGTCCTCTTTCATGTAAATTTGGTGGTACCCTGAGAAGCAATCAAGGAGTGACATGACTTCGGAGCCTGCTGCGCTGTCGACAATTTTGTCGATTCATGGCAAGGGAAATTGTCCTTGGGGCAAGCCTTATTGAGGCTTGTGAAGTCAATGCACATGCGCCACTTGCCACTCTTCTTCTGCACCATGACCACGTTGGCGAGCCATGTTGGATAAGCGATTGGCTCGATGAATCTAGCTTCCAGCAGGCGATGCACCTCGGCCTTGGTTGCCTCAGTTTTCTCATCGGACATTTTTCGCAGTCGCTGCTTTTTCAGGCGCACCGAGGGGTCGATGCCCAGGCTGTGCTCGATGATGGAGCCGCTGACCCCAACTAGATCGAGGGTGGACCAAGTGAAGACATCCTTGTTTCGGTAGAGACAATAAAGGAGTTTTTCCTCATCTCGTGAGGTCAGGTCTTCGCTTATTATTACCGTTTGCATCGATGTTGCTGGGTCAAGGGGTACCGCCTTCGTCCCATCGTTGCTTTGGAGCTGCGCTTTGACTTTTTTGTCTTCGACCTTGCGATTGCTTTCAAAGCCTTCGTGCTCTGCCGTGAGGCAGTGTATATTTCGTTGCCCTAAAACGAAGTCCCTTTCGATGTTGCACGTTGTCTGGTGGTCGCTATAGACGCCGATCATGTCGCGGAACCGCCCGAATTATTCCAACTTAAGTGCCTAAGTCCCAAATTAGAGGCTAGACCACACTTAAATAGGAATAAAATGTCAGTCCCTCAGATCTAGTCCGACAAGGCCACTAACAGGATCAAGTACCACGTACTCACTCGAAGGTGAGGCTCAGAGCAAATACAATAAAGCATAAAACCATACATTAAAGAAGTGCTTAAGGTTATTACAACATCATCGAAGTTTTGCAAAAGTAGTATTCATTGTCCTGGATGCAGCGGAAATTAACTAACGGTAAATAAAAGGGAGGATGGGGATGCCTGGCCCATCACTCCTCCTGCTCCTCTCCTGCTGAGGTAGGGTCCTACTTGACTGTCCAACCCAGTGGCAAGGTAGCCGGCCAAGTCAATCCAGCAACCATATCCTCCAGAGAACCTGTAAAAATTATGCCACAAGCAAGGCTGAGTATACTAATACTCAGCTAGACTTACCCCCTATGAGGAGTCTACTCCTCTACCTCTAGACATGCAGTTGTTTGGATGAGGGGTTTTGTTTGCCAAAAGCACTAGCTGAGTCTGACATCAAGTTTTAGCTTTTCAAGTTTTAGTATGATCCTTTTAAACTAGATGAGTACCTAGCTATTCATACATGGTACCATACATTATATCAATCAACATCTTTTTGTCAGTCACCTCATTTCCACTTATTACTCAATGTAGCAGCATGGATCAAGCAGTCTCATTAGCTGCGGAAGCAGACGATTCGAATCGAGTTTTTTAAACCTTGCAAGGTAAACCTAAACACACGACATGGCGAGGCACTCCGTCCCCACACATATCAATCGTCCCCATCGATTCCCCGTCAACAGAACAGGGCTCACCGCCTTGGCGTACAATGCCTCACTGACCCCGGCTGCCGTCGTGCCATGACCGCACTTGTACCCACCATAACCGGAATGGGAAACCACGTCTCAGGTCGCGTGAGGGGTAAAGTCTGCTGCCAGGTTCACTCAGGTACTAGGCTTACCGATTTACCATATTTCTCGGCATGTGCTTAGTACGTTCAAACGCTTGACACACGGTACCACACTTTAATCCTTATTCCCATTTCTCATCTCGTAGACAACGCATCTCCATGGATCGTTGTCCACGGACTATATGTTGGAACTTGCTCTCCTGGGCAAGTTGATCCAACGGGGGAGTGAAAGCAATGTAAACAAGGTTTGGCAATAGCTCTGTTAATCTAGCCTCTCAAGGGCACTGTACGGGGGTATTTATAGTTGCCTGAGTGCCCAATGTCTCAATGTAAGGAAGCATGTACCCTTAGGCACCTGGACTATCCTCGGAATATTCCTATAAAGGAGGGTTACAGACTGTCATTACAGAAAAGCTATTACATATTGGGCCCATAACAGACTTCTCCGTGTGGGGCCTGTTACAATGGGCTGAATCCCACGTGGGCCTCCAGGTCGAGTGAGGATGTGGGACGGGGCGACGTCGTCATAGGCCTTCGTCTTGTAGTGTAGAAGACGAAGGGTGGACCTCACCGGTTATTCTGCTTCCGTTGGCGTAGTGAGATAGACGAAGGCTGGAGCGAAGGGTAGTGTCTTCGCCTTCGCCCCAACATTTGCCCCCCGAGGGACCAGTTCGACTAAGTCATCTAGTGCCGAAGACGTCGCTAGATGGTGGAGACGCTGCCCTCGCTCGAAGTGGTTCCGCGGGGGTTTTTTATGTGACCGTTGATGGACACGGTACTGTTGGACTGCGGGTTTCCCGAAGCGTCGTGTCCTATGTATAAAAAGGTGGGGTGGGGCGGCGTGGGTCAGGCTCTCTTTCTACGTGCCGCAAAACCATAGCCTCCTTTTGAAACCGTTCGTCCGCTCGCCTGCCCTCCTTGCTCCTACTCGTCGGAGATCTGGCCCGCGTCAAGCAGACCGCCCGCCGCTGCCGACGCTACGTAGCTATGCCGTCCTCTTCCTCGTCTGCTGCAAATACGCCGCCGGCCGGCGCATCGTCCGAGGATACTTTGAGCAACGTAGCAGCGGAGGAGCTACATCCTGGTGATACAGTGAAGTTTGGCGTGTCGCGGATTTCCTTTGTCCGCGTTCAGGATATGCAGCAGCCTGGATATTTTGGCAACAGAGTGGGGCGTGTCCCGGGGGTGGAGGAGGTTCCTGAGCCAGAAGGCAAGTTGGTCGTGTTTGAGGCGTTTTTCACCGCTGGCCTTCGTCTGCCTGCACATCGATTTGTGGCGGAGGTCCTACAGAGATTCGAGGTCTAGGTCCACTAGCTGACGCCGAATGCCGTGGTGGCCCTGGCGAAGTATGTCTGGGCGGCGACTTTGTATGGTGGTCAGCCTTCTGTGGAGGTCTTCGCCAAACATTACTCTCTACATTGGCAAAAGAGGAAAATTGGACATAAGATTGCACAGTTTGGATCGTGCACGTTTACGCCGAGGACCGGCAAGACTTCGATGGAAGTTGTGGAGTTGGTTCCCAGCGCCCGCAATAAGTGGGGAAACTGGTGGGATTTCTGGTTTTATGTTTCCGAAGGCGCAGTCGAAGACCTCCCAGGACTTCCCGTGGCCGTCATGTGCTCCCATTATTATGTGGCGTACCAGCAATTTGAGGTGGCAGAGGATGATGAAGACGAAGGAGCCCTTCGGTGCGCTGCCCGCATGAGTAGCGGGCGCAATTTAGTTGAGGAATTTATCGGGTATGGGGTATGGCTCTTGGCACATGGCTGGGCGCTGGGCGAAGTATGCCCTCGTGAGATGCCCTCCCGGGGCAGGCAGTGGGTGCTAAGTCCAGCCTTTGTGTTGGATCTGCATGGCCAGGATCCTGCCGCATTCATGCGTGAAGCGAAATACGGTGCGGCGAGGATCGTGGGGCGCTATGTGCCGAAGACAGAGGGTCTGCGGAGCTGGGATATCCGTGGGTCCAACGATAGATTGAATTGGGTCTTCGTATTGAACTGCTTGCCATATGGTGGTTATCCCTGGGAAGACGCCACTGACCGCCGCGGAAGAAAGCGATGGGCGTGACCGAGGAAGGGCCTTCGCAGGAGGCTGCCCCGGCCACTAAGAAGAGAAAATTAGGTACTGTAGTGGGGGGAGTGGGGGTCTCTGATAGTTTTGTTGTGAATTTGATGGGGACGTGCGCAGCCCTCGGGGGAAGAATGTCTTCGCCCAAGCTCCGGGAGTCTTCGACGCGAATGCTGGAGGTTACCGGGGGTCGATGCCCCAAGAATGTTCCGATCCACCGCGCGGTTGGCGAAGACTTCTTTACGTCCCGCATGGCATGCAACTTGAAGGTTTTTCCTTACGGGCGGAATATTGCTGCTATTGTATCATCAGTGATGGAGAAGGACCGTCAAGACGCTGCGCAGAAACACCGGGCGATCGTTAGGTTCGCGGATCCGATGCGCGAGGCGAAACGGGCGTGGGGAGCTCGAAGGTTGTTGCCTCTAGCGGTAGCAAGCCGGTGCCGGCTGCGAAACCGGCCGCCCCCGAGCACGGCAAGGCACCGGCGAGTACGAAGGCTGCCGCCTCTAGCGGGAGCAAGCCACCCCCGGGCAGGGTCGTGAAAGGGCGAAGGCCGCTTTCGCCGGCGCGACGCATTGCCGACTTCGGCATGGACATCAGTGTCGACGATTATCTTGTTGGAAAGTTAAGACCTTCTTCTGCTTTTTTTTGGTTCGACGAAGTCTTTAACCAGTGTCATGGTGCAGGTTCGGGCGAGGGGCAACTGGCTGTTGTCCCACCTCCGGTGGTGACTACTTCACCAACGGCGATGGTGGGGGCGAAGGGTGTCACGCAGGACCCGTGGTCCACTTTCTGCGCGAGCGGTGAGATTCTGTCGGCCGCTGCCGCTAAGGATGTGGCGGGCTCCATGTCCCAGCGACTAAGGGAAGCGTCGCAGCAGCTGTCACGGCAGTTGAAGCAAGTAATTTGTGTTGGACTTCGATGTTTGTTGTTTTTGTGAGGATTCGGGTCTCATGGGTTTATTTGTCAGGCAGCCAACTTCGCCGATCTCGTCGCATCGGGTGCCCTGACTGCGGACGTTGCTGTCGAGGTCGAACGTCTCCGGGCACAGCATGCGGATGCTGTGCGGGAGAAGTCGGCTACGGAAAGCAAGAAGCGTAGGCTTACGGAGAAGGTGGCCGCCATGGAGGCCGAGAAGACGGATCTCCGGCGCCAGCTGGCAGAGGAGAGGAGGGAGGCGAACAAGGCCATCGTTGATGCACAGGCTGCGCAGGCCGAAGCTAAAGTGGCCTGGGCGGAGGGCAGTCTCGCCCGCCAACGCGCCGAGGCGCCGGAGGCGAGGTTCAACGCCTGCACGGCCGCATGGACATGGCCGAGTCCTCGACACGCGTGAAGGTCGAGCGGACGCACGCGCAGTTTGTGGACGCGTACTGCGAGCTGGGTGCGCGGACTGCTGACTTCAAGGTGCGTGGCCAAGAAGCGGGCCTTCGCTTCCTCAAATGGTTGCAGGAAGAGTTGTTGGTGCTCCCGACCATTGTGACGGGCTTCATGTCCTTCGCCTCCCTCGTCACCTGCGAGGGGGCCATGAATGCTTTGTCCCGTGAGGGGTGCAGGCATTTGAGGTCTTCGACCAAGCAGACGAGAACTTTGAACGTGAAATCTTCAAGGTCGAAGACCCTGTGGTGAAGCAGTCGGCGAGGGCACTTTTTGATAAGATGTGGGGTCCGCAGGGCTGAGAGGCTGTTAGGGATCGGTCTGACCGGGCGATAGAGCAGGTAAAGGTTGTTTTTTGTGTGGTTGTAAGTGTGGGTATGTGTGGTTTCGCTAAATGAGTGTGCTGTTGCTGCAGATGGCTCATGCCGAAGACGTCGAGGACCTTGTTGGTCTGGACGACGCGCTACCTGAGGCCGCGCGCGGTGGATCCGGTGCTGCCGTTGGATGTCGGTGAAGGCACCTCGGCGATCCCTGCGTCTGCTGCGGCCGGTGAAGACCCCGCACCGGCCCCTACGCCGACGGGCGAAGCCGCCCCGAAGGTGGTGGCCGAGCCGGCTGCCAAGCCGGCAGCCAAAGACCCCACAGCCATGGCCGGGCCTTCGCAGGTGGCTGAGTAGGTGTTGAGGAGTGTGTAAATTTTGTCTGTGTGATACTGAACCTCGGTTGCTGCGCAGGTTCTTGGGTCTGGGCCTACGCATGCAACCGCTACTGACAATGATATTTTTGTGGCGGCTTCGACCGTGGCTGCTGATGATGATTTGTTTGGCTCTGTGTCTAAGTGTTTTAAGTCTGATGATTATGGGAGTTCGATTGCGTGGACGGAGGAGTCTTCAGATGAGGACTTGGATTATTTTGCAGCGTTGGATGTGGCAGCAGCGGAGCCTTCGCCGCGCGCGAAGGGTTCCGAGGAACTCCCGGGCGCGAGTACTGGGTATAGGCAACGGAGGGCGGTGGCGAAGCGGAGAGTGAGTGAATTGTCGTGAAGTGGTAGGCATTATCGAAGCGAGGTGGAGAGGGGTCGTCTTCGCGTGGATGGGACTGGTAAGGGAGAATTGTTGTCCTCACCGATTGGGGTGAGTGTGGGTGAGGGGGAGCTGCGAAATTTGTTTGAGGGTGAGGAACTGAGGATAATGCTGTTCAACTACAGGGAGATGGGTATCATCCCAAAGGTTGAGCCGATGTAATATGTGATGCCCTTGCTATGTGTATGTAACCATAATTTTGTGTGATGAAGCTACGCGCTTTCGTTGATCAGGCCGCTCCCGTAGGTGACTTCTGTATGGAGTCTTTTGGGAAAGACTCTGATTGTGCGTACCTATGATTCCGGCTGCATCCGTAGGCGACTTTTGCGCAGAGGGTTTTGGAAAAGACTTCGATTTTGCTTGCCTATTATTCCGGCTGCACCCTTAGGCGACTTTTGCACGGAGAGTCTTTTTTGGAAAAGACATCGATGTTGTGCACTTATTGTGCTAGTCTAGCTGCACCCTTAGGCGACTTTTTGCATGGAGAATGGTATCGTGCACTTATTGTGCTAGTCCGGCTACACACTTATGCGACTTTTGCACGGAGAGTCTATTGGAAAAGACTTCGATTTTGCGCACTTATTGTGCTAATCCGGCTGCACCCTTAGGCGACTTTTGCATGGAGAGTCTTTTGGAAAAGACTTCGATTTTGCGCACTTATTGTGCTAATCCGGCTGCACCCTTAGGCGACTTTTGCATGGAGAGTCTTTTGGAAAATACTTCGATTTTGCGCACTTATTTTGCTAATCTGGCTGCACCCATAGGCGACTTTTGCATGGAGAGTCTTTTGGAAAAGACTTTGATTTTGCGCACTTATTGTGCTAGTCCGGCTGCACCCTTTGGAAACTTTTGCACGGAGTGTCGCACGCGAGGGTGGCCAGCGCTGCCCCTCGCGGTGACTTTGATGTGGTCGAATGCCGAAGACCGTCGATGCGGTCTTTTTCGACATTGTGTTAATTTTTGCAGGGGATTTTTGCATGTATATCACATGGCTCTGCCTCATTAAAAACCTCACCCCCCGGGAGGAAAAGAGTGCGGGCCGGAATAATACTGTTTGGTGAATTACAAGGGCGTGTTAGCCCTGAGGATTCAAACAAAAAATTTACGGAGATTATCAATATTCCAGGAATGCTCTAAGTCTTCGTCGGATGGCATTGTTAGCCTGTACGCGCTGGGGGACGCCTTCGTCTTGACGATGAAGGGACCCTCCCACTTTGGCTCCAGCTTGCCCCGTGACTCTGTCCGAGTTGTCCGGATGAGTACGAGGTCCCCTTCGTTGAATTCTCTTGGGATGAATGTGTGGTCACGCCATGCTTTTGTTTGAGCTTGTTACTTGTTGAGGTCCTGCAAGGCAAAGACACGGTCTCCGTCGATGAGGTCCTTGGAAGTTGGTTCGTCTATGTCGGGGACGACTGAAGTGCTTGTCTGCAGTGACCCATGTTTTATTTCCTACAGGGTCATGGCCTCTGATCCATATAGTAGGCGGAAGGGAGTGAACCCAGTCGCCCGGCACTCGGTTGTGTTCAGCGCCCAGACTGCTTCAGGTAGCAGGTCGGCCCATTTGCCCTTCTTGTCGTCGAGAAGCATTTTCTTGATGGCCGTGAAAATTTTGCCGTTGGTGCGCTCCACGACACCGTTAGATTGTGGGTGATATACTGAGGCGAAGGCAAGCTTGGTGCCAATAGAGAAGCAGAAGTTTTTGAAGTCCCGGCTGTCAAATTGTTTGTCGTTGTCGACTGTGAGCTCGGACGGGACTCTGAATCGGCAGACAATGTTTTGCCAGAAAAATTTCTGGGCAGTCTTCGATGTTATTATCGATACTGCCCTTGCCTCGATCCACTTGGTAAAATACTCGATTGCGACGAAGTTGAACTTGAGGTTCCCTTGGGCCGTGGGTAGTGGCCCGACAATGTCCAGGCCCTAGCGCTGAAGGGGCCACGTGTGGGTGATCAGCTTTGTGAATTGCGAAGGGTTGCCCGAACGAGGGGAAAATTTCTGGCAGGCTTCACACGACCTCGTGACTCGATTCGCGGCGCAGATCATAGCGGGCCAGTAGAAGCCTTGACAGATCACCTTGGCAGCGAGGGCCCTAGGCCCCGCGTGAGAGCCGCAAGTTCCGCTGTGGACTTCGCACAGGATTTGGACGCCTTCGATCTCAGTGACGCATTTAAGCGTGGGTTGGCTGACCCCCTTCTTGTAAAGCTCGCCCTCAATGAGTGCAAAGTCTCGGCTTCGGTGTTTGAGGCGCTTGGCCTCGTTGATGTTGCTTGGATGGTAATATCCCTGTAGGAACAGGGTGATTGGCGCTCGCTAGTCTTCGATCATGATGAGGTTGACTTTGCGGTGGCCTTCGGTGTTGTTGGTTATTTGTAGGCCCTCTAGGCTGCGGACGGCTGGCGTGCCGATGACATGGTAGAACACGTCGGAGGGCAAGGCCTCGCCTCTGGCTGCTGCTTTGGCTAATGCATCGGCCTCCACGTTCTTGGCTCGGTCCACATGCTGCAAGGTAAAGCCCTTAAATTGTCTCTCAAGACTGCGGACAGCCGTGAGATACTGCATGAGTGCAGGGTCCTTTGCTGCATAATCTTTTTCGACCTGGCCGGCAACTACATTGGAGTATGTTTTGATTATGCACGTAGTGACACCGAGCGCCCGTAGTTTGAGAAGGCCGAGGATGACAGCTTCGTACTCTGCTACATTGTTGGTGCATCTGTCGGACTCCAAAGCAAAGTTGAGGCGTGCCGTGTATCTGTGTTTGACCACTATGGGTGATGTGATGACTGCATCTGCGCCTACCCCCGCATGGCACCATGCGCCGTCGCAATGGATGGTCCAGACCTTCTCTGCCGGCCCGTCCGGCTGCATTATTGGCCCTGTCCAGTCAACGATGAAGTCTGCCAGGACTTGTGACTTGATGGCTGTCCTGGGCTCGAAGGTAATATGGTAGCCGGAGAGCTCGGCTGCCCATTTGGCGATCCGGACAGACGCCTCCAGATTTCTGAATAATTCGCTGAGTCCCCTGTCCGAGGTGACCCATACCTTGAATGCTTCGAAATAGTGGCACAATTTGCGTGATGCCATAACGACTGCGTAGGCAATTTTTTCCAACTCCGTCATGTTGCATTTGGAGGTCGTGAGGACTTCGAAGACGTAATAAACTGGACACTACCGAGTTGTGCCCTCTCTGGCCTGATCTTAGACCAACGCTACGCTGACTGCGTGTGGCGAAGCTGCAACATAGAGCAACAGGGGTAGCGAGGGGTTGGGGCTGGTAAGGATTGCCAACTCTGACAGGTGCTACTTTAGGGATGCGAAGGCCGCCGCTTGCTCTGGTCCCCATGCGAAGTCTTTTGCGCCGCGTAGCATTTTGAGGAAAGGTAGGCTTCGCTCTGCGGACTTGGAAATGAATCTGTTGAGGGCGGCCAATCTTCCTATCAGACGTTGGACGTCTCTGGCTGAACGTGGAGGTGTCATGTTGATGATAATCTAGATCTTGGTCGGGTTTGCTTCGATCCCGCGGTGCGACACCAGGTAGCCCAGTATCTTTCCCTGGCGAATGCCGAAGACACACTTCTCGGGGTTTAGGCGAAGTCGTGCGTCCCGCATGTTCGCGAATGTTTCTATGAGGTCGGCCAGATGATCCTCCTTGTTTTTGCTGGCGACGACGATGTCGTCCACATACGTGAATATGTTCTGGCCGACTTGGCTCTCGAGCACTATCTTGGTGAGGCGAGAGAAGGTGGACCCAGCGTTCTTTAGTCCCTCTGGCATTCTGACGAAGCACTATGTGCTGAAGGGTGTGATAAAACTGGTACTGGCCTTGTCTTCCTTTTTCATATATATTTGGTGATAGCTAGAGAAGTAGTCAAGGAGTGACATGACTTCGCATCCGGCCGCACTATCGATGATCTTGTCGATCCGAGGCAGCGGGAAATTATCCTTGGGGCAGGCCTTGTTGAGACTGGTGAAATCAATGCACATCCGCCACTTGCCACTCTTCTTTTGCACCATGACTACGTTTGCAAGCCACGTAGGGTAGGCAACTGGTTCGATGAAATTGGCCTCAAACAGGTGGTGTACCTCGGCTTTGGCGGCTTCGGTTTTTTCATCAGACATTTTGCATAGTCTCTGCTTCTTCGGCTGCACCGAAGGGTCGATGCCAAGGATGTGTTCGATGATGGTGTGACTGACTCCGACCAGGTCAAGGGCAGACTAGCCGAAAGACGTCCTTATTTTTAGAAAGACAAGAGATGAGTCTCTCCTCGTCATGCGAAGTAAGGTCTTCGCTTATGATGACCGTTTGCTTGGGCGTTGCCTGGTCAAGGGGAACCATCTTCATTCCATCGTTGCTCTGCAGCTGTGCCTTTATATGTTCGTTGGGGGTTGGGCGGGCAGCCTCGAAGACTTCACACTGCGTCGTGAGGCAGTGTACGTTCCTTTGCCCTAGAACGAAGTCTCTTTCAATGTTGCGCGCGGTCTGCTGGTTGCCATAGACTGTGATCACGCCTTGCGGACCCGGGATTTTCATGCATAGGTAAAGTCTGTGAATGGCTACTTCGAACTTGTTGATGGAGCCCCGACCCATTATGGCGTTGTACGGGTATACCATGTCGACGATGTCGAAAGTGACCTGCTCACTTCATGCAATGGGTGCCACACCGAAGGACAGGGGTAGCTCTATCTTGCCCACAGGAAAGGTGCCCTTGCTGCCGAAGCCATATAAGGGGTTGTCCGAGGGCTTGAGTAGGCTGCGGCTGATGCCCATGCGGTCGAAGGCGTGGAGGAAAATGATGTCCGCCTGGCTGCCATTGTCAACTAAGACTTTGTGCAGGTTCTAGCCTGCCACGCTGCAGTTGATTACCATGGCGTCCATGTGGGGTGCGCTGCGCAGGTCAACATCTCTGGCGTTGAAGGTCAGCGGCACGTGGGACCACTTCGTTTGCACGATTGGGCCGGTGGCCGCGACGTGGTTGATACTTTGGTAGTGGTCCCTCTTCTGTCGCTTCGTGTCGAAGTCGACGCTGGACCCCCCAGTGATCATGTGAATGACTCCGCGATACGGCTGATCAGCGAAGTCTTCTTGCTTTGGTGCTTGGGGGTGATTTGGGTGGTGGATGTTTGGCTGATGCGGGTGCGGAGGCTGGAGCGGAGGTGGTACGATTTGTACCTTCTGGTTGTGTTGATATGCGTGGTTAGGTGGATGCTGAGTGGGGCCGTGGTTGTATGGTTGTGGGAGGTGGTGTTGATATGTATGGGCGACAACTCTTGGGTTGTCAGCGGGTTGTGCTCGGGACATCCTGTCCCCGGTGGCCTTCGTTTCCGGGCAGTACCTCGTCGGGTGCGTGCAGTCTTCGCCATGAAACAGGCAGTAAAATCTGCGCGGCTGTTGTGCCCGTCCTTAACCCCGACCATGCATGCCATTGCTGCGGCCCTGGGGGGATAATCTTGACGGCGAGGGGCCTCACCAGTGGGGTGCTGGTTGGCAATGTTATGCACCTGCTGCTGACTGCGGTTGTCCCGACCGGAGTTTGATTGCGAAGATCTTGTCCATGTTCGGCTGGACTGCGGAGGGTCCTTGGGTTTCCTCTGGGACTCGACCTTGCGTTGGTGGAGCTCCTCGGATCTAGCATATTTTTCAAACAGCTGGTAGAGCTCCTGGAGGTTCTTGGGTGGGTCCCTGATGCAGTGACTATAAAGGACGCCAGCCCAAAGGCCACTAATGGCGTAGTGAATGGCAATTTGGTCGTCGACCGAAGGAAGTTGTGACTTGAGGGTCAGGAACTTGCGGTAGTACTCCCGCAGGGTTTCTTTCTCCAGCTGCTTGCAGAGTGACAAATCGGCCAAGGCATTGGTATCTGGGCGGTACCCCTGGAAGTTGAGCAGAAATTTGTCCTGGAGACTTCTCTAGGAGTCGATGGACAACGGAGGCAACCTGGTGTACCAGGTCAGGGCTGGACCCTCGAGGGCAATGATGAAGGACTTGGCCATCATGGCGTCGTCCCCTCCAAATGATGCGACAGCGACTTGATAGCTCATAATGTAGTATGTTGGGTCGGTGCTACCGTTGTACTTGGGGTAGGCCCCTGCCCTGAAGTTGGCGGGTCATGGTGACACTTACAATTGCGGCGCTAGGGGACTCCGCTAGTCAAGGTAGTTGACGCCTTGGAATGCTTCGACGTGTGGGATGACGGGTCCGCGCTGAGGAATGAATAGGTCTTCGATTAGCGCGCGGTGTTGGAGGGCGGACCGTGCTGCAGATCATGTTGGCCTTCGCGCTGCATGAGCGCAATTTCTTGCTCGAGTTCCTGAGCCCTCTGCTCCTCGTCTCATATCATCCATCGCACCTTGGCCTACGCGGAGACACGTTGGCGCTTGGCTTCGAGGATCTCTTTCTGCTTCTAGAGGTTACGGTTCTTGATGCGCAAGGCCCGCAGCTGTAGCTGTTCCTCTCCTGAAACGCCGATGACTTTGCCATCCTCTGTGGCGTCCTCGCCCTCTAGTGGAGCGACGCCTGGGGGTGCTTGTGGTTGTCCTCCGGAGCTGCAGGTGCGAAGGGTGCCTTTGGGAGTTTGTTGATCATTGTGCTGCCGCTTGCTGAGTGCATCGCCTTTGCAGGCTTCTTGGTGGGTGGTGTCTGCAAGGGCCTTGCCCTTTTTCTCGGCCAGCAGCTCTGCCTTCGCTGCTTCGTTAATGGATGGGGCTGCCTTCGAGCTAGCTCTCTTGGGTGCCATCGCGAGTGGTTTTTTTTGTAGCACGAACGGTGGGTGCCAAATATTGGAACTTGCTCTCCTAGGCAAGTTGATCCAACGGGGGAGTGAAGCAACGTAAACAAGGTTTGGCAATAGCTCTGTTAATCTAGCCTCTCAAGGGCACTGTACGGGGGTATTTATAGGTGCCTGAGTGCCCAATGTCTCAATGTAAGGACGCATGTACCCTCAGGCACCTGGACTATTCCCAGAATATTCCTATAAAGGAGGGTTACAGACTATCATTACAGAAAAGCTATTACAAATCGGGCCCGTAACACACTTCTCCGTGCGGGGCCTGTTACAATGGGCCGAATCCCACGTGGGCCTCCAGGTCGAGTGAGGACGTGGGACGGGGCGACGTCGTCGTAGGCCTTCGTCTTGTAGTGTAGAAGACGAAGGGTGGACCTCGCCGGTAATTCTGCTTCCGTTGGCGTAGCGAGATAGACGAAGGCTGGAGCGAAGGGTAGCGTCTTCGCCTTCGCCCCAACACTGTAATCATTATGATATAAAAATGGATACAACCAATTCCTGACCTACTCGAGTGCTAGAAAAATCACTCGACTTCTACCGAGATCCCTAATTAGTAAAGCAGCTACTCGACCTAGCATACTAGTATCCATCTCAAAGGGAATCCTGAGTTCATGCAACTAGGGTTTCAATCAACTCCTACACTTAAGTGCACAGTACAAGCCTACAAACATTAAGTGCAGTAAAATAGCATATATAATGGTTATGCATAAAACCGGGGCTTGCCTTCAAAAGTTGGGGCAGGCAGGTCCTCAGTAGCAGGCTCTGGTGCTGGCTCCTGGACTACCTCCTGAGCAACTCCTTGCTCCGAAATGAGGACGTACTCTCTGTCAGCGAGATTACAATCTATCGAATGCAATGAATAAGATATATGCATATTAATGACATGTCAATTTGTAAATGCTACGCATGGTGAATCACTATTAAAACAGTGGGTAAACTAGGGTTTCTTTATCGGATGGTGCCTTAACTGTTCCACACACACTTATCTTAGGGTCTTAAGTGAACTTAAAACTTCTAATCATCTCCTTTATGTTTTAGGAGGCTCTTAGAGAGATTTAGTTTTATAATCTTAATTTCTTCCACAATTCCCCTTTTACTCTTTATTTATGCTTATTTTTGGGTGCTCTTGAACTACCATGGTAATTTAGAATTTTCCAAAAATGTTGCAAAAATTACAGTGGTTAAACATTGGTCTCTGTAGTTTCTTCTAACAATTTGAGGTTAGAATTAATTAAGATAAATCTTGGGCAAAAATAACAAAAGTGAGAGTAGATGGTCACTTTGCACTATAGCTTTGATTTAGGTGAGGGCTCTGTACTAAAATTTATTTTTGCCAATTCTATGGGTGATAATAGGTCTCTATGCCAAAAATCACAGAAAGTGACCTAATGGTTATTTTGTTGTGATTTTCTAATGCCAAGAGGGCACTTATAACTAACTTGCCATTTGAAAAATATCAAACAACAGAACTTATATTTTTCCTAGATTCATACTAGCATATTAGTAGTTATCCAAGGATTGGGGTGGTTTCTCCTTAGGGTTATTTTTCTAGGATTTTTCTAAGTTCTTATTGTTTTTATGAAATAAAATGTGGTGCATTTCTTTTGCAATAACAGAGGGTTCAACAAAATTTTCTTGTGAACGATTCTACTTATGGAAGCTAGGAAAAATGGGGTTGCCCTCTGGTTCTTTTGTTAATCCCCTTTTTCATTTTCTTAAGGTTTAGGCTAATACAAGCTTTAGGGGTTAATCCTTCATAACCTAGTATACTGAGGAGTTTAACATTTTTAAACAGGGTAGTTAGTAGTTGAGCATGCCTCTGATTTTTCTTACCCTCAGTCCAAAAGTATTTCTATTTTTCCTCTATTTATTTAGTTTTGGGCAATGTACTTATTTAAATTAAAACTCTAAAAAGTCTTGCAGTACTCAGTGTGTTTGTTATTTTGCCTAAGTAGTTCATAATATTTAGGACTTAACAAAATTGGTTTGACCAAATTTGGTTGGGTAAAATTCGAGTTATGAATTTTGCAAGTTTTGTACTCATTTAAAAGAATAAAACTTAAAAGGTTTAAGGAAAACAGGTTTGCACCGAGGCCCCTGGGGTTTCCTTTAACTATTTCTTTCAATGGTGCCCCTACGGAACTATTTTCCTGAGTCACTGACCTCGCGAAAACCCCCTGGCTTTTCTTTCTTTCAACCCGGGCTCCTTCCTCACCGTAACAGTGACCGCGGAGAGGAAAAAGGGTGGAGCGGCTTACCGGCGGCGAGGGAGGTCCGGTGAAGGGCTGGGTGAGGTCCGGGAGGTCCTGACGGTCACGTCGAGGTGCAGATCATCGACGGTGATAGCCGGAATTGGGCTGACCGCGTGCGCAGGCGGTCGGGCTCATCGGCGGCGTGTGCTCCGGCCTGCTCACGACGGTAGGGTTCAATCAAATGGCACAGGGGGCTTCAAGGGATGCTAAGGATGCTATAGGTACAAGGAATCGACGAATGGCTTACTGTGGGGCTCGGTCTACGTGCGACGTCGATCCGGCGTCTCCGGTGAGGTGGTGTCCAATCCGCGGCTCGAGGAGCCTCACTGAGGTCCGGAGAAGCTAACCCAACGATCGGACGGGGTGGAGTATGGCTAGCTTGGCCGGTCTACGGTGACCGTGGCTTGCGCTGCCGCTGGCATGCTGTTCTCTGGGCAAACGTCAGCGAACTCGAGCTCGGGCGAGGTTAGGAACGTGCGGGGGTGTACGTTCGAGGCTGGTGTGGGCTTTATAGCCGCGGGCACGGGCGTGGGTGCAGGGGTGACACGGCGCGAGGTTGTGTGCACGGGCCGAGCGCCGAGGGTGTGCTCTGGCATTGCCAGGGCACGTCGAACACGTGGTCGTGCACATCTGCCCAAGTTCTTGCGCCTGTAGAGCTCACAAACTTGCGAATCTCGCCAAATGTCTTGTGCAAGATTTCTTCCTGGCACCTAGGGCTAGCTAGTTCATGTGAGTTCCAAGGGAAGATCTGCCCTAGCTTAGATGATATGGTGGCACCAAGTCTTGTCTGTCTGCACTGTTCACCAGCGACAAAAAGGATGCCAAACCGTGTCAAATGACCCTGGTTTGGTTTCAAATTTTTCAGGGGTGTGCCTTGGGTAATTTGGCCACTTTTTGTTATTTGGACCAAGTGGTTTTGGCGCCAGCACAAGGGTGAACACATCTGATCTTGAGGCTAGGGTTGATTTGGGACTTACAGAAATTTTTGATGGCTCTAGTGTGCCCTCCACTTAGTGAATTGATTTGGGGTTTTTGTGGGGCCTTTTTGCAATATTTTCCTTACTAAATCTTGTGGATTTATGAATGTACTTCATTCTTGGTAAAGGTTTCATTTCATGATTTAGCCATTTGCACAACCTTTTCCCTTTTATCCAAGGTTTAGGGTTTAATGTCCTAAGAGGGAAATTAGGGTTTTAGAATCTTTTTCATGAGTGAGAATGTATGAGGGCTAGGGTATCTCTCTTATTATGATCAATACTTAGCTTAGCCATGATTCTAAAACTTTTAGTGCCTTCAGTTTCCATTTTAATATATTAGATAACTAGGCCATTGGTGTGTTCATTGGACCAGGGCCTTAGGTAACACCTAGGGTGTTACAGCCCTCCCCCCTTAAAGGAATCTTGTCCCGAGATTGGGCAGGGATCCTTTAGCGGGGTGCTAAGAAGATGCGTGTTGGTGTATTGTGGTTCCTCTTGGTTAAGGTTCTCTAGTAAACTGCTCTTCGAATGTCATTCTCTTTGCAACTTCAGAAGGAAGTCCTTCTAGATTTAGTTTCACAATTTACTTCGTTCTCAATAACTTCATTTCTCTTATATTTAGATTCAAAGGGCAGGTGGGGGTGGGTGTTTTGGGTTACATACCGTTTCCTTTAGGCAGAAAGTCAGGGAAGTGAGAGCGCAGAAAATCCTCAGTTTTCCAAGTAGCCTCTTCATCTGAATGGTTGCTCCACTAAATCTTATACATTCGAATTGACCTTGCTCGAGTTGACATTTCCTTTTGGTCCAATACCTTGACAGGGTGCTCTTGATATGACAAGTCCAGTTCTATCTCCAATTCAGGTTTAGGTAGCACTTCCGTGGGCAAGCAGACACACTTCCTTAGCTGAGATACATGGAACACATCATGAATTGTTGACATTTGAGGTGGCAACTTCAACTGGTATGCTACAGGTCCACAAGTCTCCTTGATTTCAAAGGGCCCAATATAGCGAGGAGCTAATTTGCCCTTGATCCCAAATCTTTGAACACCTTTGGTGGGTGACACTTTGAGATATACATGATCCCCCAATTCAAATTGTAGAGGCTTCCTTCTTTTATCATGATAGCTCTTCTGCCTGGCCTGAGCAGCTTCCAAGTTCTTCTTAATGACTCTGACTTTATCCTCGGCTTCAAGCACCACGTTAGGTCCAAATATTTCCCTTTCTCCAGCTTGTGACCAATTTAGCGGTGTTCTACACCTTCTCCCATACAAGGCATCGAAACATGCCATCTTTAGGCTGGATTGGTAGCTGTTATTGTAAGAGAATTCTGCCAGAGCAAGGCACTTATCCCAATCCTTGCCATAATGTAACACACATGCTCTCAACATGTCCTCAAGAATCTGATTTACTCTTTCTGTTTGGCCGTCAGTTTGAGGATGGTATGCTGAACTTCTTATCACCTAGGTTCCAAGTGAATCTTGTAGTTGCTCCCAGAAACGTGCTACGAACGGTGCTCCTCTGTCTGATAAGATAGTCCTTGGTATTCCATGCAAATGCACTATTTGGTCAATATAGATTTCTGCATACTTTTCTGCCCTGTGGGTGGTATGTACTGGCAAGAAATGAGCTACCTTGGTTAGCCTATCCACAATGACCCAAATAGAATCGTGGTGCCGGGAGGTGTTGGGCAAACGCACAATAAAATCCATGATGAGGTCCTCCCATTTCCAAGATGGTATGGGGAGAGGTTGTAAGGTACCTGCTACCTTCAAATGACTAGCCTTGATTCTTTGGCAAGTGTCGCACTCAGATACATACTTAGCAATTTCTCTCTTCATCCTAGTCCACCAATATAAGGATCTGAGGTCATGATACATCTTGTAACTTCCGGGGTGCATGGAAAACATGGAAAGATGAGCTTCATCCAATATTTTCTTCCTGAGTTCTGGGTTTTTAGGAACAACCAATCGGTCTTCAAACCATAGAACATTCTTGCTGTCCTGACGAAAGTATTTGTACTTATCCACCTTTTGTTTGAGCATTTCCTTAATGACTTGAACACCCTTGTCACCAATCTGTGCCAGGACTATCTGCTCTTGTAGAGTTGGCTCCACGGAGATATAATCCAAGGTACCTGGGGAAACAACTTCCATGTTCAGCTTGCACAACTCGTCACACAGAGTGGCGATCTTAGAGTCCATAGTTACATAGTTGCACTAGGCTTTTTGACTTAAGGCATCTGCCACAACATTGGCCTTGCCAGGATGGTAATGCACTTCTAGATCATAATCCTTGATCAATTCCAACCACCTTCTCTACCTCATATTAAGATCAGCCTGAGTGAAAATATACTTGAGACTCTTGTGGTTAGTATAGATATTACAATGAGCTCCCATTAGGTAATTTTTCCATATCTTTAGAGCATGAACTACTGTTACTAACTCAAGATCATGCGTGGGGTAATTTTGCTCATGAGGCCTGAGTGCTCTGGATGCGTAGGCAATAACTCAGTTGTCTTGCATCAAAACACAACCCAGTCCAATGCCCGAAGCATCGCAATACACATCAAAAGATTTGGTGTTGTCACGCTGTGCTAGCACGGGTGCTATTGCCAAATGCTGCCTCAATGCATGAAAGGCATCCTCACATTTCTGACTCCATTAAAATTTTACTCCCTTCTTTAAGAATTCAGTCATAGGTATAGCAATCCTGGAGAAATCCGGAATGAAACACCGATAGTATCCTGCCAATCCCAGAATACTCTGAATCTATCGCACGGTGGTAGGAGGCTTCCAATCCATCACCTCTTGTGTAACACCTCTGGTGTTACTGTTACTAAAACTTGAGCATAACATCATAAGCATTGGCATTGCATATGTTTGACACACCTAGGGTGCATTCACTAGGCAAAATTTTCAAACAAGTTGTATTGTTATGGTATTTTGCAAATAAAACCCTAGAGTAGGGTGCTTAACCTCAAGTAGGGATCTAAAGGGTAAAACAGGACCCAAATAGAGAAAACCCTTAAGATTAAGTGAAATAATCATAAAATGTTATCAAAGATGGATCTACATTGCATTTACGCCCCTGAGATACCAAAAAACCCTAATTGGAACCCTGGGAAAACCCTAAACCTAAACCCTAGGGTGCTAAGTGTAAAATCAGTCCACTTTTGGACCAAAGTGCAAAAATCATGATAATAAAGTGCCCTAAGTCATATGGATCACATTTATGAATATTTGCAAGTTAAACCTTGGATTTTGAACTAATTTGCAAAAACACCACTTGTGTGACCATATGGTTAAGTCTGAAAACAGTGTTAAAGGGCTGACTTTAGGGCTCTGTAGATCCAAAACTATTGTGAATTTGCCTTGGGTCATCACATCAAATCTATAGAGCTATATAAGGAGAAGAATCTTTATTAAGTAATTAAGCCCTAGTGTTGAATAGAAATTGAAGAAAAATGAGTCTGATGTCGTGCTGTCAGACTACTTAATGTCTCAAACCAGACTAAAAGTGGGATTGCATGAACTTCAAGCTCAATTCTGAGCATGATCCTGTGACCTTTGGTGGGTGCATGATGTATCAAAGTTGGAGCTGGTCTATTAAGCTAAAATTTTGCTACAGAGTGTTGGTCAAGTTGCTATAGAAATCTGAGAGAAATTTGGCCCTAAACTGTGACTGTCAGGCACCCTGAATCGGTTTGCCATGGTACAGTGCCAGGGGGATAAAAATCAGCCCGTCGCCGGCGATAAGGATGCCACCGCAGCTCGGGATAGGTCGTCGGTGGCTGCAGTAAAGGTCCTCGGTGACGTGGCAGAAAGTTACTGAGGTGGCAAGCCCCGGTTAATCGGCGGCCACCGTGCCATCACCGGAATTCGCCGCGCGGTAAGCTCGCTAGCGCAAACTGAAATCTGTGATCCACATCCAATTCCGGTTGATGGCCTATAAATTGCGCTCGGGTTTGGCTTCTTCGCCACATCCCGCACCTCAGTGCTTAAGCAATTGGCTCAATTTCACCAGAGAACTTGCGCAGTCCACAGATTCTCCCCTCACTTGTTCTTAGCTCCGTCGAGAAGAACCCCTCCATGGCCAGCGCTCCTCGGGTCAGTATCTATCAAATTACTTCCTGTTCTAGTTTGTCTTTGATCTCCTATTGCTCTCAATACCGACCAATTGAAGTCTGACCGAAGCCCTTCACCGGAACGCACACCTGCTCTGTAAAACGCCGCCGTGACACCCTCTTTGTAGCCCCGCGTTTCTATTCGTGCCCAGTCCAAATTTTAGTATGTGCGTCACCTCTGGTAGGCCTGTGAAGCTTTCCCAAGCTTCAATTTGGTCGTTCACGCTGTCGGTTGGTCGGAACGCTTCCATCCGTATGACCATCCGCCCTGTCACCGTGGACCAGTTGATTTGTAGTCCCAATGATGAAATTGATTTAGGGGAAGTGTTTGGTAGGGGTTCAATTGTGTCCCTGTCGCCCGGGAGCTCCAGCCGTGGTGTCATCTGGCCGGAATAGGCTCGCTAGAGTGCAGTGAGGGTTGTTCCTTGTGACACCCCAGGTGTCTATTTCGCGTTACGTCCGGAGATTTATCCTAATCTCGGATGCTCAGTAAAAATTTCTATTTCTCGATCGTGCCTATCTCTGTTTATCAGGCTTTCTCTCGGAAGTTCACCGAATTCAGAGTTAATCGATCGCGAGAAACAGCCAATTTTGGAGCGTGTTAAAACTTTTAATTCTCGGAACTCATGCAGACTCGAAGATCATTATCGAATTTTAAATCTCATCGGAAGCTCTTTAAATCAAACTCTCGATGACTATCATCTGATTTGAGCTCGAGTCTAATTCCTCAGACCCCGATCGATGTCTGGCTATTTTAATCCGACTCCGTACTATCAAACGGAATGCTCAATATGTCGTCATCAAATCAATTTTATCCGACTCGGCCAAATATCTCATGTCCGAACCAAACTCAAAACCCCGTATCGACTGCAGTTTTAAAATGTCACGATCCGATTTCTCCGACTAAAATCTCAGGGCAATTTAATTTCGAATCACGCGTAGGGAATTATTTTCGAGCAAAATCAAATTAGACTCTCGGCCGAATTAATCGCTCAATCGTCCATTCGTTCGAACTCTATTTCGCTCTGTTTTTTTTTCCGTAGCGACGAATTCCGTAGGAGCATTTTTATTCCGGAAAATATTCAGCGCAGCTCGATTTCGTGTTTTGGGCCAAGCCCAGCCCAGCCCATTTGGCCGATTTGAAACCCTAACCCTAGGACTCCTCTATAAATAGAAGTGCCTCCCCTTGCAAATTGGAAAAATTGCATCTACCCCCCTAGCCGCCACTCTCTCTTCTCCCCTTTCTTTTTCTCTCACGCACAATCTTCTTCCTTCTCTGTTCGTGGCAGCAGCGTGCAGGGAGCTTCTTCCTCCCATGGCGCCCTCGCCTCCTGCTCTCCATGGGCGTGGGTCCCCATTCTCTGCCCAGCGACCCCTCCCATGGCTCCATAGCACGGGACATTTTCTCTAGGTCCGAGCTCGAGCAGATGGCCTGCCGTCGCCCATGGCCGACCTCCATCTCCCTTTTCCCATGGTGCCCTGTGGTCGCCCCCTTCTTCCCCATGGAGGCCGCGCCCCTCTCCCTTCCTCTCCCCTGCTCGATCTCCCTTGAGCAGCAGCAGCCGGCGTCTTGCTCCTCCCTGCTCCCAGCCAGGGCGCCCGGAAAATCCCCCAGCTGAGCTCCCTGTTTCCCCTGCTCCCTGCTCCAAAAATCCAGCGAGGAACCCCTGCTCGGACAGCGGCCATGGCGCCATGATTCTCTGCGCAGCGAAGTCGGTCCAAAAAAAAAAACAGCAGCCCCGGATCCCTCGCATCGCGTGCTCGCTCGATCTGCGCAGTCCCGACCCGCGCCGTCGGGGTGGTGTTTGAGACAGCCCCATGCGGCGTCGTCGATCTACGCCGGGCTTGTGAGTCGGCGTCAAAAAAAAATCCTTGGTGAGCCTCTCGCTAGTATTCCATTGTTTTTGGATCTCAAGTGCTTGATAAAAATGTTTGAACCATTGAGTGATGTTAATCGCAGCTAGATGTTGCCGCGGCGTCTCGCGCGATGCCTGTTCCGGTGAAGCCCCTAAAACGTGGACGCATGTGCAACCCGAATCCGAGTTTGACAGGTTGATAGATTTATGATTTACTATTGATGTGTTTCGATTGATGGCATGCATACAAATATGGTGTATATTGATGTTGAATATGTGTGGCTGCGATAGTTATTTTGTACGTCATAGGAATTGGTCGCGGATGTATTAATTGATTGTTAAAATGTTTCGTCGTAAAATAATGTGTTTGTGCGGCAAAGTTAATGAAGCGTAAAGCATACTTGGTGGTTTCCGCAATCGGCTAATGAGTTGGTCTAGGATAATTATATTTATGTATTCATCGTTGGTGTAGGTTAAATTAGGTGAAAATGTAAATTAAGTGACATTTGATTGGTGTCGGAAGGTGAGATAGGTTAATTTGGAAAGGTGAGTTATTAAACATGTGTATATCGGAGTGCATTATAGTGGTAATTGAGTTAAGTTAATTGGTAGTGTCTCGAGTACACGCCATGATATGGTTGTATGCGAGACATAGTAAAATAAGGCGTGCTCGAGGGGGATGATCATTCGTTGTAGGTGGAAATTGTCTTTGCTTAAATGGAGGGGTGGTGACATGCCAAGGTAGTCATCAATTCCTCTATGTTTATAAGTCGAGTCAAGTCGATGCGAAATTGGTGTTCGTTAAATTATGTTTTGCATATAGTGTAATTGAGTTAGTTGTTTTGGGATCATTATTAAAATGCTCTGTTCATATGATAAATATGTATGATTGCAGAAATGTTGAAGTGTATGTTGTGTCTCAGTCTGCGATCATAATAGGCAAGCCGACGTGTATGCTGATAGCGGGTTGTGTCGTTGCGCTAGTTAGTCGACTTGTTAGATGACTTGGTTTAGCTCGTAATCACGGTAAATTACTTGTTGTGGTCTAAATGTATATGGTTATGATCGCGGGTAAAAAGTATTAGTGCTCATGTGAGGTCTAAGTTAAAATACAAATTATTGTGCGAACAACACTTCAATATCGATTATCGGGGAGAATGCGTTGTTAATTAAATATAGTACTTCTAGTGCTCATAATGACACGGATAAAAATTTGTAAGTTCACTTGTTAGTTCTCACTTGGTTATTTTAACTCTAACAAATGTCAAAGTGTTATAATAATTCAAGTCTATAGAACGCGGCAATTCTTGAATTGTATAGAAGCTGAAATGTGTTGATTGCTGTTTTGGGCTGCACGTACTGTTCTCGGTGTGCTGTATGTTTGATGAACTAAATTGTGTTTTCTGTAGATATATGCTATAGAAAAGTGGTAGATAACTTTATTATCTTGCTGGTGCTAAAATTTGACAGTCATAGGTCTGACCGTTTAGGAGTTGTGCTTTTTACAAATTCAGTAACTGAATCTGTCTAAATTCTGTACAGATTTCAGAAACTGCATTGTTTGCTTAAGTTAATGTTAGAATCAGTCCTTGTCAATTATAAGAAAGTCGTAGAGGCTTTTCTTATCTTGCTTGTGTTAAAATTTCATAACTATAGGCCTGACGGTTTAAGAGTTATGAATTTTACAGACTGGTTGTTGTGTTCTGTCCACCGTCAGAACAGATTTCGAAAACTGTAATATTTGATTTAGTTAAACCTGGAATCACTTCTTGGTGATTATAAAAGTTATGTAGTACTTTTGCTAAACTTTTCAAAAAGTCTTAGATCACTCTTTTTGGTGGTCTGAAGATTTAGTTACATGTGTTTGAAGTCTGAAGACTGAATCTGTCCAATTCTGGACAGCAAGGCCTTCTAGTGTATTTTATCCTTAATTAAATATTGAATCACCTTAAGATGTTTATAAATGATATATAGACAATTTTGTTCCCTTTCCAGAAAGTCTAGGATCACCTTGTTTGGATGCCTGAATCTTCAGTTATGAATTTTTAAAAGTCATAAGTCTGAATCTGTCCAAATCTGGACAGCGCTGTTGTGTTAACACCTTTTGACCTTGCTAAGTGTTTAATCATGCTGTGATGACAATATCAAAGTTATAAAGCACTTTTCAAGCTTTCTAGAAAGTCCTAGTTTACTATTTTTGGTTAAATATCTTGTGAGTTATGACTGAAACAAGTGACTGCTGTATTGCTGTCCAAAAATTCTGCTAGTGCGCTTTTGCTTGTTTAGTTCACCCTTGTCGCTAAAATTAGTTGGTTTGCTCTTAAGTAATGTAGACTTACCATGGTTAAGCTAGAAATGATATGTGTGTTTTGTTTTATATGTTTCTTCTTTAGATGATTGCGATATAGAATTTACATAGCCATTGATGCCTATGTCATCGGTTAAACTTGTGTTGGATGCTTTTGTGTGATAAGTAGAAGAACTAATGAAAAGCCGTAGCAAATTAAATAAACGCTTGTACTTATGGGGTCGTATTTGTATTGCGTAAGTATACGAAATGTTTGTCGTCCTTTAGTGGTGTTAACATTGTGCGCTCAATGATAGGTAGTTAGCTAACGCTAGTGTGTGTGGTTGCTTGGGATGTCTCGCTACTTGGTGTTAAATTCGCTAGCAGGTACTTAAAATATCTTGTGATATTTTTCATTATATTCATACATGTGCATCCTGCATCTCATTTAGGACCGAGAGATGATGATCGAGCTAGTGATGTGGTGCCAACCACAAGACGCAGTTGGTGGACGACCTGAAGAATGGACTTAGCCAGTGGATGCTCGCCAAGCGAGTACCTCCCCCAGCAAACACTATCTAAGTGTTAAATTAAAGGCAAGCCCCGGTTTTATGCATAACCGT
Source organism: Zea luxurians (assembly GCA_029449295.1). NCBI lineage: Eukaryota > Viridiplantae > Streptophyta > Magnoliopsida > Poales > Poaceae > Zea > Zea luxurians. Next base: position 15,973 of record JAOPSE010002041.1, on the reverse strand, counting down.
TTATATATGCTATTTTACTACACTTAATGTTTGTAGGCTTGTACTGTGCACTTAAGTGTAGGAGTTGTTTAGAACCTTAGTTGCATGAACTCAGGATTCCCTTTTGAGATGGATACTAGTATGCTAGGTCGAGTAGCTGCTTTATTAATTAGGATCTCGGTAGAAGTCGAGTGATTTTTCTAGCACTCGCGCGAGGTCAGGAATTTGGTTGTATCCACTTTCTTCTCATAATGATGCTGGTTTGTGGGCAACAATCCATGGGGATTGATTGTCCACGGGATAAAAATTTGAATAAGGATTATGGTGTGGTACCGTGAGTCAAGCGTTTGAACGTACTAAGCACATGCCGAGAAATATGGTAAATCGATAAGCCTAGTACCTGATTGAACCTGCCAGCGGACATATCCCCTCACGCGACCTGAGACGTGGTCTCCCATTCCGGTTATGGTGGGTACAAGTGCGGTCACTGCACGACGGCCAGTCGGGGTCAGTGAGGCATTGTACGCCAAGGCGGTGAGCCCTGATCTGCTGCCAGGGAATCGATGGGGACGGTTGATGTGTGTGGGGACGGAGTGCCCCTACATGTCGTGTGTTTAGGTTTACCTTGCAAGGTTTAAAAACTCGATTCGAATCGTCTGCTTCTCGCAGCTAATGAGACTGCTTGATCCATGCTGCTACATTGAGTAATAAGTGGAAATGAGGTGACTGGCAAAATGATGTTGATTGATAAAATGTTTGATACCATGGATGAATAGCTAGGTACACATCTAGTTAAAAGGATCATACTAAATCTTGAAAAGCTAAAACTTGTTTTTAGACTCAGCTAGTGCTTTTGGCAAACCAAACCCCTCAGCCAAACAGCTGCATGTCTAGAGGTAGAGGAGTAGACTCCTCACACCAGGTAAGTCTAGCTGAGTATTAGTATACTCAGCCTTGCTTGTGGCACAATTTCTTGCAGGTACTCCTTAGGATGATTGGTTGCTGGTGTGACTTGGCCTCCATCCCTGCCACCGGGATAGACGGTCGAGTGGGTTATTTCTTCCGCAGGAGAGGACCAGGAGGAGTAGCGTGGCCAGGCTTCGCCATGTTGCTCGGTTCTTCTCCGTTAGTTATTTCCGCTGCACCAAAAATTTTGTTTATTATTTCTGAAACTCCGATAATGTAATCACTAATGATACTTATTAAATTTGTGGTATTATGTTTTATTGTATTTCTCTGTGCCTCACCTTCGTGTGAGCTAGTGGTATTCGATCCTGGATAAGTGGCCTCGTCGGACTAGATCCGAGGGACTGACGATTTATTCCTATTTAAGTGTGGTCTAGCCTTTAAGGCAGGACTTAGGCACTTAAGTTGGAATAATTCGGGCGGTTCCGCCACAGCTGGTATCGGAGCGAATACTAGTACAGAGAAGTCAATAAGTCATGATTCCAACCTTTTCTAAAGTAAAATTTGCTTAGAAACCAAAGTTGGATAGACATCAGGACGATAAGGATAGACCTAGGACGTGAAGCCTTAGGAAATAGATGGGTAGCTAGGTGGCTATTTATATAGGCCATAAGGGCTACTAGTACTACTATTAATAAGGATGTTGTAGAAGCATCCGAATAATTAGTTAGGTCTGAGAAGACGACTAGAATGAGCATGCATCATGATTGTCGCATTATAATTTTCTCTTGTGCATCAACATGCTTCTCTCACCTTTATTCCAATAATAAGAATTTTTGAATAATGTGTTGTATTGCTATGTTATGAAATATAAGAATTGCCTTATCTCTCGCCTAATTAGTAAGTCTTGCTAGGTTGTGTTATGTGATTGTCTTGCCTTGCTATTTAGGTGGTATTGTAATTGTTCAACCCTTTTGCAAAAAAAAATGTTGTTTGTTTCCTCATAAAAAGACCCCACCCAAACAACCTTGAGTTTAGCAATTGAAACCTCAAAAAAATATTTATGCTTGTGTTAGTGTTTTCTAACCCTTGTGTGTTTTACCCTGAAGTTGCACCTACACAACTTGTAGACCCCCATTGCTTAACCGCTAGCCAAACCGAAACTCCCTTGTGCACGTGGTTATGTCAAAAAATTGTTGTTGGTGTCTAGTTGCGCAAACCCTATCAAGGCCACGTTTCTTTCCATAAATCCTTGCCCCTAAAACTTTATAGCATTTCTGTTAATCATCCTAGCTGATCATGTTTGCCTACCTCTCCTTTTGCATGGATCTGGTAATCATTTTTCTTGTGAATCATGTTGGCTTTATCATCCGAATCTCGGGATCCCCTATTGATTTTGCCTCGTTATCTAGTTATCTCCTATAACCCGTTCTCAAGCCTCGAATGTTGATCTTGCCTAAATCTCTCATTTCTGGTCATTCTCATACCCCTTCTCTGAGGATCATGACGCTTGTTTTATCAACTTATCTCTAAACAACATATCCATGTGGATTAATGGATGTTGTTGTTATCTTTGGATCTCTCATGTCTCTAAAAGCTTATCAGTCTCGATCTCATGGTTGGTTCCTCCTCATATTAAATATCGTATCAATCTTTGGCTAATAATCCCCATGATCAAGAAATAGTTCTCAGATTGAAGAGAATTCTCATGTGATGCTCTTTTTGCCAGCAATCTCTACCTCAACTCCGATCACATTCTTATTTTCTGAGCCATACTCTCATGGGCTCCATCTATTTATGCTATGTGGATTTCTCATTGGTTGCGTTTGGTAATGGTATTATGGCTAACAACTGATGGTGCCGCGACGAGACCGTGAGCCTACTATGGTGCACACATGTTTGAGCTACTCGGCACGCGCTGGTATCGCGGTTAATAGTCGTGGTCCATTACGAGACTATACTAATGTGCTATCTTTTGTGAACATTCTCTTAGAGTGATCGCTGCATTTTATCTCAACATGCCGCGATATTCTACCCAAATCTATCTTCAGTATCTTGTCAGATCCCATCTCATAAATTTGCATCTATCTGCAGTCTGGGAGTTACATGCTTCTCCACCCTTGAAGATCCTCATTCGAATCTCGGGACGAGATTCTTTTTAAGGGGGGAAGGCTGTGACACCCCAGGTGTCTATTTCGCGTTACGTCCGGAGATTTATCCTAATCTCGGATGCTCAGTAAAAATTTCTATTTCTCGATCGTGCCTATCTCTGTTTATCAGGCTTTCTCTCGGAAGTTCACCGAATTCAGAGTTAATCGATCGCGAGAAACAACCAATTTCGGAGCGTGTTAAAACTTTTAATTCTCGGAACTCATGCAGACTCGAAGATCATTATCGAATTTTAAATCTCATCGGAAGCTCTTTAAATCAAACTCTCGACGACTATCATCTGATTTGAGCTCGAGTCTAATTCCTCAGACCCCGATCGATGTCTGGCTATTTTAATCCGACTCCGTACTATCAAACGGAATGCTCAATATGTCGTCATCAAATCAATTTTATCCGACTCGGCCAAATATCTCATGTCCGAACCAAACTCAAAACCCCGTATCGACTACAGTTTTAAAATGTCACGATCCGATTTCTCCGACTAAAATCTGAGGGCAATTTAATTTCGAATCACGCGTAGGGAATTATTTTCGAGCGAAATCAAATTAGACTCTCGGCCGAATTAATCGCTCAATCGTCCATTCGTTCGAACTCTATTTCGCTCTGTTTTTTTTCTGTAGCGACGAATTCCGCAGGAGCATTTTTATTCCGGAAAATATTCAGCGCAGCTCGATTTCGTGTTTTGGGCCAAGCCCAGCCTAGCCCATTTGGCCCATTTGAAACCCTAACCCTAGGACTCCTCTATAAATAGAAGTGCCTCCCCTTGCAAATTGGAAAAATTGCATCGACCCCCCTAGCCGCCACTCTCTCTTCTCCCCTTTCTTTTTCTCTCCCGCACAATCTTCTTCCTTCTCTGTTCATGGCAGCAGCGCGCAGGGAGCTTCTTCCTCCCATGGCGCCCTCGCCTCCTACTCTCCATGGGCGTGGGTCCCCATTCTCTGCCCAGCGACCCCTCCCATGGCTCCATAGCGCGGGACATTTTCTCTAGGTCCGAGCTCGAGCAGATGGCCTGCCGTCGCCCATGGCCGACCTCCATCTCCCTTTTCCCATGGTGCCCTGTGGTCGCCCCCTTCTTCCCCATGGAGGCCGCGCCCCTCTCCCTTCCTCTCCCCTGCTCGATCTCCCTTGAGCAGCAGCAGCCGGCGTCTTGCTCCTCCCTGCTCCCAGCCAGGGCGCCCGGAAAATCCCCCAGCCGAGCTCCCTGTTTCCCCTGCTCCCTGCTCCAAAAATCCTGCGAGGAACCCCTGCTCGGACAGCGGCCATGGCGCCATGATTCTCTGCGCAGCGAAGTCGGTCCAAAAAAAACAGCAGCCCCGGATCCCCCGCATCGCGTGCTCGCTCGATCTGCGCAGTCCCGACCCGCGCCGTCGGGGTGGTGTTTGAGACAGCCCCATGCGGCGTCGTCGATCTGCGCCGGGCTTGTGAGTCGGCGTCAAAAAAAAAATCCTTGGTGAGCCCCTCGCTAGTATTCCATTGTTTTTGGATCTCAAGTGCTTGATAAAAATGTTTGAACCATTGAGTGATGTTAATCGCAGCTAGATGTTGCCGCGGCGTCTCGCGCGATGCCTGTTCCGGTGAAGCCCCTAAAACGTGGACGCATGTGCAACCCGAATCCGAGTTTGACAGGTTGATAGATTTATGATTTACTATTGATGTGTTTCGATTGATGGCATGCATACAAATATGGTGTATATTGATGTTGAATATGTGTGGCTGCGATAGTTATTTTGTACGTCACAGGAATTGGTCGCGGATGTATTAATTGATTGTTAAAATGTTTCGTCGTAAAATAATGTGTTTGTGCGGCAAAGTTAATGAAGCGTAAAGCATACTTGGTGGTTTCCTCAATCGGCTAATGAGTTGGTCTAGGATAATTATATTTATGTATTCATCGTTGGTGTAGGTTAAATTAGGTGAAAATGTAAATTAAGTGACATTTGATTGGTGTCGGAAGGTGAGATAGGTTAATTTGGAAAGGTGAGTTATTAAACATGTGTATATCGGAGTGCATTATAGTGGTAATTGAGTTAAGTTAATTGGTAGTGTCTCGAGTACACGCCATGATATGGTTGTATGCGAGACATAGTAAAATAAGGCGTGCTCGACGGGGATGATCAGTCGTTGTAGGTGGAAATTGTCTTTGCTTAAATGGAGGGGTGGTGACATGCCAAGGTAGTCATCAATTCCTCTATGTTTATAAGTCGAGTCAAGTCGATGCGAAATTGGTGTTTGTTAAATTATGTTTTGCATATAGTGTAATTGAGTTAGTTGTTTTGGGATCATTATTAAAATGCTCTGTTCATATGATAAATATGTATGATTGCAGAAATGTTGAAGTGTATGTTGTGTCTCAGTCTGCGATCTTAATAGGCAAGCCGACGTGTATGCTGATAGCGGGTTGTGTCGTTGCGCTAGTTAGTCGACTTGTTAGATGACTTGGTTTAGCTCGTAATCACGGTAAATTACTTGTTGTGGTCTAAATGTATATGGTTATGATCGCGGGTAAAAAGTATTAGTGCTCATGTGAGGTCTAAGTTAAAATACAAAATTATTGTGCGAACAACACTTCGATATCGATTATCGGGGAGAATGCGTTGTTAATTAAATATAGTACTTCTAGTGCTCATAATGACACGGATAAAAATTTGTAAGTTCACTTGTTAGTTCTCACTTGGTTATTTTAACTCTAACAAATGTCAAAGTGTTATAATAATTCAAGTCTCTAGAACGCGGCAATTCTTGAATTGTATAGAAGCTGAAATGTGTTGATTGCTGTTTTGGGCTGCACGTACTGTTTTCGGTGTGCTGTATGTTTGATGAACTAAATTGTGTTTTCTGTAGATATGTACTATAGAAAAGTGGTAGATAACTTTATTATCTTGCTGGTGTTAAAATTTGACAGTCATAGGTCTGACCGTTTAGGAGTTGTGCTTTTTACAAATTCAGTAACTGAATCTGTCCAAATTCTGTACAGATTTCAGAAACTGCATTGTTTGCTTAAGTTTAATTTTAGAATCAGTCCTTGTCAATTATAAGAAAGTCGTAGAGGCTTTTCTTATCTTGCTTGTGTTAAAATTTCATAACTATAGGCCTAACGGTTTAAGAGTTATGAATTTTACAGACTGGTTGTTGTGTTCTGTCCACCGTCAGAACAGATTTCGAAAACTGTAATATTTGATTTAGTTAAACCTGGAATCACTTCTTGGTGATTATAAAAGTTGTGTAGTACTTTTGCTAAGCTTTTCAAAAAGTCTTAGATCACTCTTTTTGGTTGTCTGAAGATTTAGTTACATGTGTTTGAAGTCTGAAGACTGAATCTGTCCAATTCTGGACAGCAAGGCCTTCTAGTGTATTTTATCCTTAGTTAAATATTGAATCACCTTAAGATGTTTATAAATGATATATAGACAATTTTATTCCCTTTCCAGAAAGTCTAGGATCACCTTGTTTGGATGCCTGAATCTTCAGTTATGAATTTTTAAAAGTCATAAGTCTGAATCTGTCCAAATCTGGACAGCGCTGTTGTGTTAACACCTTTTGACCTTGCTAAGTGTTTAATCATGCTGTGATAACAATATCAAAGTTATAAAGCACTTTTCAAGCTTTCTAGAAAGTCCTAGTTTACTATTTTTGGTTAAATATCTTGTGAGTTATGACTGAAACAAGTGACTGCTGTATTGCTGTCCAAAAATTCTGCTAGTGCGCTTTTGCTTGTTTAGTTCACCCTTGTCGCTAAAATTAGTTGGTTTGCTCTTAAGTAATGTAGACTTGCCATGGTTAAGCTAGAAATGATATGTGTGTTTTGTTTTATATGTTTCTTCTTTAGATGATTGCGATATAGAATTTACATAGCCATTGATGCCTATGTCATCGGTTAAACTTGTGTTGGATGCTTTTGTGTGATAAGTAGAAGAACTAATGAAAAGCCGTAGCAAATTAAATAAACGCTTGTACTTATGGGGTCGTATTTGTGTTGCGTAAGTATACGAAATGTTTGCCGTCCTTTAGTGGTGTTAACATTGTGCGCTCAATGATAGGTAGTTAGCTAACGCTAGTGTGTGTGGTTGCTTGGGATGTCTCGCTACTTGGTGTTAAATTCGCTAGCAGGTACTTAAAATATCTTGTGATATTTTTCATTATATTCATACATGTGCATCCTGCATCTCATTTAGGACCGAGAGATGATGATCGAGCTAGTGATGTGGTGCCAACCACAAGACGCAGTTGGTGGACGACCTGAAGAATGGACTTAGCCAGTGGATGCTCGCCAAGCGAGTACCTCCCCCAGCAAACACTATCTAAGTGTTAAATTAAAGGCAAGCCCCGGTTTTATGCATAACCGTTTATATATGCTATTTTACTACACTTAATGTTTGTAGGCTTGTACTGTGCACTTAAGTGTAGGAGTTGTTTGGAACCTTAGTTGCATGAACTCAGGATTCCCTTTTGAGATGGATACTAGTATGCTAGGTCGAGTAGCTGCTTTATTAATTAGGATCTCGGTAGAAGTCGAGTGATTTTTCTAGCACTCGCGCGAGGTCAGGAATTTGGTTGTATCCACTTTCTTCTCATAATGATGCTGGTTTGTGGGCAACAATCCATGGGGATTGATTGTCCACGGGATAAAAATTTGAATAAGGATTATGGTGTGGTACCGTGAGTCAAGCGTTTGAACGTACTAAGCACATGCCGAGAAATATGGTAAATCGGTAAGCCTAGTACCTGATTGAACCTGCCAGCGGACATATCCCCTCACGCGACCTGAGACGTGGTCTCCCATTCCGGTTATGGTGGGTACAAGTGCGGTCACTGCACGACGGCCAGTCGGGGTCAGTGAGGCATTGTACGCCAAGGCGGTGAGCCCTGATCTGCTGCCAGGGAATCGATGGGGACGGTTGATGTGTGTGGGGACGGAGTGCCCCTACATGTCGTGTGTTTAGGTTTACCTTGCAAGGTTTAAAAACTCGATTCGAATCGTCTGCTTCTCGCAGCTAATGAGACTGCTTGATCCATGCTGCTACATTGAGTAATAAGTGGAAATGAGGTGACTGGCAAAATGATGTTGATTGATAAAATGTTTGATACCATGGATGAATAGCTAGGTACACATCTAGTTAAAAGGATCATACTAAATCTTGAAAAGCTAAAACTTGTTTTTAGACTCAGCTAGTGCTTTTGGCAAAACCAAACCCCTCAACCAAACAGCTGCATGTCTAGAGGTAGAGGAGTAGACTCCTCACACCAGGTAAGTCTAGCTGAGTATTAGTATACTCAGCCTTGCTTGTGGCACAATTTCTTGCAGGTACTCCTTAGGATGATTGGTTGCTGGTGTGACTTGGCCTCCATCCCTGCCACCGGGATAGACGGTCGAGTGGGTTATTGCTTTCGCAGGAGAGGACCAGGAGGAGTAGCGTGGCCAGGCTTCGCCATGTTGCTCGGTTCTTCTCCGTTAGTTATTTCTGCTGCACCAAAAATTTTGGTTATTATTTCTGAAACTCCGATAATGTAATCACTAATGATACTTATTAAATTTGTGGTATTATGTTTTATTGTATTTCTCTGTGCCTCACCTTCGTGTGAGCTAGTGGTATTCGATCCTGGATAAGTGGCCTCGTCGGACTAGATCCGAGGGACTGACGATTTATTCCTATTTAAGTGTGGTCTAGCCTTTAAGGCAGGACTTAGGCACTTAAGTTGAATAATTCGGGCGGTTCCGCCACATTCCTCGTCGTGGACTTTGGTCTGCGAAAGAATAGAACGTGGAGGTTCTTTTTGTAAACCGTCAGTGACTCATCTCAATAGTGTGTCGGCCTTACTTCTAGATATTCAAAAAGGTGGGGATCTCGGTGCAAAGTTGGCATGGGCGCGGGCGCGGGCACGCTTCCGCCCATTGTTGGGTCGCCTGGGCCAGATTTGGCCCAACACTATTTAATCTTTTCTCTTTTCTTTTTCTGTCCAACTTTAGAAATTGGTAGAAAATGGTAGAAAAATCCTAAAATGTCAAACCAATTTTCCTAGATTCCTTATTTTCCATAGTATTTAATAAAAATAGTTTTATGATTTTCTGAACAAATAGGGAATTTGGGTCATTTAAAATAGCCTAAAGTATTGCTTCTGGATTTTTAGAAAATCAATAATAATTCCAAAATGCCCAAACTTTTTATATGAACTCAAAATAACATTTAGAAGCCTTGGGTAGATTTCGGTATGATTTGGATCTTGTTTGATAATTAGAACCCAAAACCCCCCACCCCCCTGCTCTTGAACTTCACTGTTGACTCCACAAACCCTAGGTTCTCGGAGTTCCGTCAAGGAAAATTGTATTCAAGACTTTAGATAATAATTTATTATTATCTTTGCACTCTCATGACTCACCTATAAACGAAGGCAAGCCCCGGTGCATTTGCCACCTCCTTGATTCTTTTTAAATCTTTCTCACTTGCTTGATGCATTAGGTGATAGGAGTTGATTGATAAAAACAATTTCTGCATTACCTTCCTTGAATTTGATCACCCTCCTTTGAATCCCTGTTTTATAAAAAGTTTTTGCTATGCTTAGTCTTGCTTTAGCAAAGAAAAGATTTTTGTTTTTACAAAAGATGATATGGCAAAGTGGGAGGGATGTTTTTGAAATAAAATTTGATGGTGGATCCATCATGGCCATGATGGGTTCAACATCGGAAAAGATGTACCTCTGCCAGGTGCCAAACTTTGGGTTGAAATGATTAAGCTGAGACCGGGCGGGTTTGACTTGCACGAGAAGAGAGTCTTGGTGTAGTGTCTCCGTCTGAGTCCATTAAGGACCGTCTCGATGTAGGTTTGCTGACCGAGGACCCCTTTAATTGGTCACATGCCTCGTCATGGGTAAGCTTTGCCTTGAACAGACTAAGGCCAGAATAAGATACCACGCAATGGGAGTGGAGAGATGGTGAGAGTAGCGTGTACCCTCCGTGGCAAGAGGCTGGACGGTGGTGTATCTGTGCTCTCGGTTGGCATGAACCTGATCTGGTCTTAAGAACCCTGGTGGCGGGTTGACATATGCAAGGGTTAAGTGCTACATATGTCGTGTGATCGGAGATCCTCAGCTGAGTATAATCGATTCGGATCGCCGTACCTTCGCAGTTATGAAGACTTGCTCACTGACTTATACGTAGAACTCCAGTAAAGATAAAGGGTTGTTAAGAAATTGGCTAGTGCAGGTCAAGTGATTGAACTAGGATAGAAAGAACTCTAGAGATAGGTAATCTTACTTAAACCTGACAAATAAAATTTGGATTTTAAGGATCCACTTTTAGTAAGCATTTCTGCAAAACAGAGTCTTTGATTATTGAGAAACCCTACCTTGACTCCCTGATAACCAGCATACCCTTGAGAGTCTTTTCCTTAGTCGGGTAAGTCTTGCTGAGTAATTCCATACTCAGGGTTTTATTCCCTATTGTTTTTAGGTGAAGAAGCGACAAACTTTTGTTGTTTCTGTTCCAAGGTGGTCTCAAAGGAAGAAAGCCAAGAATAGAACTGCGAGAGGAAGGGTTCCTCCATAAGAACTTTTGTTTAAAAGCTTAATGGGAGGGGTTTTTTGCCTCCCTTGGTGTGTAATAATATTACTTTGCACTCATAAGTTATATCCTGGTCTATAATATATAACTTTGTCTTACTTTTTAAATAAAGGTAAGTTTATGTAATCGCTTTCGCATTTTCGTAACTCCGATAATCTGTAATGTCTGCGTGACGGGTGAAACGCTCTTGGGAAAGGTAAGAAAAGCAGATACCAAACTTATCAAGTGATTCAGGAACACCTACAGGGTTTGTCTGAGGTCCGTTGGACAAGGACAACTGTAGGTGGGCCTAATGACTTGGGAGGTTTCGTCACAGCTGGTATCGGAGCCAAGCCCTTCTCTGCAGATATTATGAGTCATCTTCAAAAGAATTTTCTAAAGACTATCTAGAAAATTTCTTCCCTTCTTACCTATTATTTCTGGAGAGTTTATATGAGAGACCAGATAGGAAGAGTGAAATGTATAGAAGGTTGAATCAACTAAGCTTGGTTCTGTAATTACACATGCATCATCCTAAGAACTATGTTAATAAGATTTTCCCCCTTAGAAAAATGCAGCCACGCACAAGGAAAACTGCGCGAAAGCAATACTGGCCCAATTGGTGTGCCACATCATCAACTTGCCCCAAGACACGAGGATAGCAGTAGTGGAAGTAATGATCCGATCAGTGATCTTGAAGCGAAAGTTAATCGGCTTCAAACAGAACTCCAACGCAGGACTAACGTATGGGTTGCGGATGGCGACAGAATCAATGAATTGAGAAGCGACATCCGCCGCCTGCAAGATCAGCTCGCAGATCGAGATTTAGCGCTTGATTGGGTGGTTTGACTCGCGTTCGCTTGCCTGGGCTAAGGAGGCAAAGCTCGAGCCTGACTAGAAGAACTTAGCTTAGCTATCAATACCTTGCAGGCCTTATTATAACACTCTACCATGAATAAGTTCATGTATTGTACTCACAATTACACCCACAGTGTACCTGCGGATCCTATCAGGACAGAGGCCGGACCTTCTCAAGTAGCGGGAGAAGCTTTTGGTGGTGAGTTGGACCTCTTCAAGCCCCCTCCCTCTATGAAGTGGTCGATGAGTTGGTCTCCTACGCCCGACAGTGAGGCTACCAAGAGTGACAGGAAGCAGGGATAGTATAGGATAGAACTAGTACTATTGTGTAATAGGGGGTGTAATCCTATTGTAAAGTACGAGTCTATAACATACCTTTTAAAGTAATGTGAAATGGATGGTTTGTATGGCATATCATATTGCTCACAATGTTCTTTGTCTCAGATGCCTTCCAGGACTCGCAGCTCAGGATGGGGCTGGTACCTCCCATGGGAGGGAGGCAACACCAAACCCACCGCCAGTATGTGACGGAACCTCCCAAGTTATTGGGCCCCACCTACAGTTGTCCTTGTCCAACGGACCTCAGACAACCCTGTAGGTGCCCCTGAATTACTTGACAAGCTCGGTATCTGCTTTTCTTACCTTTCCCAAGAGCGTTTCACCGGTCACGCAGACATTACAGATCATCAGAGATGCGGAAAACGATTACAAAAATTACATTTATTCAAAAGTAAGGCAAGGTTATATATTACAGACCAGAATATAACTATGAGTGTAGAGTAATAATTATTACACACCAAGGGAGGCAAAAACTCCTCCCGCTAAGTTTTAAAACAAAAGTTTTTATGGAGGAACCCTTCCTCCCGCAGCTTTACTCTTGATTTTTCTTCTTTGGAGACCACCACAAATTTGTCCAACTTGGGCATGAATACCGAGTTCATCAGATAAGTGAAGTGGGCAGGAGCATTCGTCAGTCCGAAAGACATTACCAAATATTGAAATAGACCATACCGCGTGGTAAATGCGGTCTTTGGTATATCCTCGGGCCGAATACGGATCTGATGGTAGCCTGATCTGAGATCAATTTTGGAGAATACCCTTGCCTCGAGTCAGTTGATCAAATAGAATGTCAATTCGTGGAAGAGGGTACTTCGTTCTTGATAGTGACCTCATTCAGGGGTCGATAATCCACGCACAATCCGTAAAGTTTGATCCCTTCTTCTTGACGAATATGACTGGACAACCCCATGGTGACGAGCTTGGCCGGATGAATCCTTTCTCTAGTAGATCTTGTAATTGAATCTTCAGTTCTGCCAGCTCATTTGGAGGCATTCGGTACGATCTTCTTGAAATGGGAGCAGTACTGGGCTTCAACTCAATTACAAACTCTACATCTCTTTCAGGTGACAATCCAGGCAAATCCCTCTGGAAAGACATCTGGGAAACTCACATACTACCGGAATATCCTTGATCTCCGGTATAATGGCTTCATAAACTCTGCCAGTAGTTTTGGTTGGAATGAGGATAGACAAAAGAATTTCCTCTTGGTTACGACTCAACCTGATGGTTCTCTGATCAGTGTTGAGGGTTGCTTTATGTTGGGCCAACCCATTCATGCCCCAAAATCACATCTATGTCTTGGCCTTTCAGAACAATCATATTAGTAGGAAAGTCCCGTCCCGGCAAAGTACTGGGCACTTGGAAAGCCACTTCCCTAGTAAAGATTTGTCCCCCAGGTGACGAATTCTAAACCCTTCTTTTGATTCATGGTATGAAATGCAATGTTGCTCCACAAATTTCTTGCTGATGAATGTATGTGAAGCACTAGAATCAAAGAGAATAATTGCGGGATGATTGGCCACAAGGAACGTACCAATCATTACCGGTTCACCGTCCAGTGTAGTGGCCACTTGAGTGTAGTAAATTCGGCCCGTCTTCTTAGTATTTTTGCCTGTATTTCCCTTAGCTTGAGAAGAATTCCTAGTACCTTGTTGATTGTTTGTGCGACTTCTGCTTCGGATAAGGGCAATCCTTAATAAAATGCCTAGATTTTCCGCAATTGAAACAACCTATTGACAGAACGGGGAAGGGACAGGAAACGAGTGCCAGGGGCCCCGGCTGACTTGTTGCAGTAGGGGCCAGCATTGGGACGGATGAACACTGTTGTTTTTAAATGGGGAAGGAGGGTGGGCGTGCTGAGAAACGACCTGAATAAAAGGTCGGATTAACTAACTGTTGCCTTTTCTCGGGGCCATGATTAGCCTGTTACCTCCACTCCCCTTGATCTTTCCAGAACTTTTATATTTAGATTCGACTGCCAGCGTTGTGCTGACAACCCTCCGTTATGGGAGGTCGATGCAAGTAGCCATTTTCCTTGCATCCCATCATTTACTAACCCCTCATGAAAACAATTCTTCTTCTTTGTGTCGGTGTTGACTTGGTCAATCGCTACTGCGATAAGTGATTAAACTTATTGAGATACTGGGTAACCGTTATCTCCGCCCTTGCTTTAACTTCATGAACTCTTCTTGTTTCATGTGGAGTACTCCTTCAGGTATGTAATGTTCACGGAATGGCCAGCTTGAATTATTCCCATGTAATTTGATGATTGGCCGGCTGAACGGCCACAAGTTCCCCCACCAGGTGCTGGCAGGGCCACGCAGTTGCTGAGCTGCGAACAGGGGCCTTCTAAGTTTCGAACATCGAAGAAGTCCAAATTTCTGCTCAATGACGCGGATCCATTCGTCCGCCTCTAAAGGGTCTTCTTCCTTGACGAACAAAGGTGCGCGCGTTTCAGAGAAGTCCAAGTAAGATGTCTCACGGGGGCCTTGCGGATAGCCCCGCCCGCCTTGTTGTTGAAATTGCTAACCTGCCATCTCCCGCAAGAAGCGGGTATTATCTGCTGTAGCGTTCACCAAGGCGGCGATAGCCTCGGCATGTGTGGGAGGAACTGGAGGTGGGTTTGGTGTTGCCTCCCTCCCACGAGAGGTACTAGCCCCATCCTGCGCACGAGTCTGTAAAGGCATCTGTGGCAACAAACATTGAAAAACAATATGATATGCCAAAGAAAACCATCCATTTTACATTACTAAAAAGAGTAATGTTACAGACTCGAATTTTCACAATAGGATTACAGTACCCATTTTACAATAACACTACTATTTCTACAACTATACTATTCCTACTTCCTATCACTCTTGGTAGCCTCACTGTCGGGCGTAGGAGACCACTCATCGACCAACTTCATAAAGGGAGGGGGTCTGAAAAGGTCCAATTCACCACCAAAAGCTTCTCCCGCTACATGAGATGGTCCGGCCTCTGTCCCGACAGAATCTGCAGGCACATTGGGGTGCAACTGTGAATACAGTACATAAACTTCTTCATGTAGAGTATTGCAATAAGCCTGTAGGTTATCGATGGCTGAGCTAAGCTCTTCTACTCTGGCTCGAGCTTTTGCCTCCTTAGCCCAGGCAATCGAATGAGACTGGACCGCCCAGTCGAGTGCTAAATCTCGATCTGCGAGCTGATCCTGCAGGCGGCGGATGTCGCTTCTTAATTCATTGATTCTGTCTCCATCCGCAACTCAAATGTCAGTCCTGCGTCGGAGTTCTGTTTGAAGCTGATTCACTTGCGCTTCAAGATCCTCGATCGGATCATTACTCCCACTACTGCTATCCTCATGTCTTGGGGCAAGTTGATGACGTGGCACACCAATTGGGCCAGTATGCTTGCGCGCGGTTTTCCTCGTGCGCGGTGGCATTTTCTAAGGGGGAAAATTTTATTAACATAGTTCTTAGCATGATGCATGTGTAATTACAGAACCAACCTTAGTTGATTCAGCCTTCTATACATTGCACTCCTCCTATCTGGTCTTTCATATAAACTCTTCAGAAATAATAGATAAGAATGGAAGAAATTTTATAGATGAATCTTTAGAAAATTCTTTTGAAGATGTCTCGTAATATCTGCAGAGAAGGGCTTCGCTCCGATACCAGCTGTGACGTAACCTCCCAAGTTATTAGGCCCACCTACAGTTGTCCTTGTCCAACGGACCTCAGACAACCCTGTAGGTGCCCCTGAATTACTTGACAAGCTTGGTATCTGCTTTTCTTACCTTTCCCAAGAACGTTTCACCCGTCACGCAGACATTACAGATCATCGGAGATGCGGAAACGATTACAAAAATTTACATTTATTCAAAAGTAAGACAAGGTTATATATTACAGACCAGAATATAACTATGAGTGCAGATTAATATTATTACACACCAAGGGAGGCAAAAACTCCTCCCGCTAAGTTTTAAACAAAAGTTTTTATGGTGGAACCCTTCCTCCCGCAGCTTTACTCTTGATTTTCTTCTTTGGACACCACCTTGGAACAGAAGCAACAAAAGTTGGTTGCTTCCTCACCTAAAAACAATAGGGAATAAAACCCTGAGTATGGAATTACTCAGCAAGTCTTACCCGACCAGGGAAAAGACTCTCAAGGGTATGCTGGAGTTGGGAATCAAGGAGAGGCTTAAAAATT